>OOFG01073368.1:0-12114 GCA_900323295.1 Molva molva
GTAAGTCCACACACACACACACACACACACATGCACGCTCGCATGCACACACACACACACACACACTGACGCATGCACACACACACATACACTCCCAAACACAAACACACACACACAAACACACACACATACGCTTGCATGCACGCACACACACAAACACACACACACGCACGCTCCCACGCACACACAGACAAACACACACACATGCACGCTTGCACACACACACACACACACACACACACGCACACACACACGCACACACGCACACACGCTCGCACACACAAACTCGCACACACACACGCTCACACACACACGCTCACACACACACACTCGCACACACACACGCTCACACACACACGCTCACACACATGGCCGTGCACCGCAGGGGGTGCCGTGTTAACTGGGGAGATATACGGCCGTAGGTTCGATCCAAAGATCCACCTGGGCCTGTGGGAGTTGAGGGGTCTTCCTCACTGGTTAGCAGATCCCAGCCAGTCCTCTGGTTGCCAGTAAAACCAGAGCACAGCAGCTCACACACCTGTTGTACACATCTAGACGACCACGGCGGAGTCCAGCCACGACATGTTGCAAAGCTGCTGAGACCACATGCTGTTTTACGCAGATGGAGAAATGTGATTCATTTCCTCCTCCTCCACCTCCTCATCACCCCCCCCCCTCCGTTTATTTCTTCCAGTTTTGCGAAGTATCGTGGTCTAAATATGTTTTTTTTGGGGTGGAAATGGCTGTTTTTTTTTTTTTACTTTTCATACTTTTACTGCTTTTATCTTCAGGTTATTTTATTTCTAAAGGAATTTATCTTGGTGCAGGTGTACACATACGTTAAGGGATAAACCACACAATTCCACCAAAATGAGAATAAAAAGTCTAAAAGGATATATATATATTTGACTGATCAGAAGAATTACAGCATAGCATTCGATTTTATTATATTTATATATTACTGCTGTCGTGTTTCTTCTTTTAATATATGATCTGTAGTTGACGTGAGGTTTGTCTCAAGAATTCCATTGGCCAGGAAGACCTTGAGTTATATTGCTCATTTGATAAATAAAATACTTTGATTTATCATTTTGAAGCGTAATATTGTAGTGGAAAGACACTAGCCGAGGTTAAGTTACCTGAATCTGTCACGGCCTGCTTATGGATGTTTTGTCAAGTAGGCTACATATTTTTCAGTGGAAAGCATAATGCTAACATTTAAATAAGGTATTAACATTTAATAAATTGTGTTTACGTTGCATTTTATTCACATTGTATGCAAAACATTATCATCATTACTACAACTCGCAAATACATGTCAGTACCTAGGCGGACATATGATAAACAGTATCTTCAAATACAGTTTTTTCTGTTATTAAGAAATGCATTAGTGTTGGCTCACATCATGCAGCCACCTTGTAGTGACCCAGAAAAGGGTCACGACCCACAGTTTTACAACCTCTTCAATAAAATAATCAGCAAACGTAATTGGATACACGTTGAACATTCTAATTATTTTCCTCTCAAATATAATTGAATGCAATTAAATTATATCACAAACAACATTGTTAAAATTAGGTCTGGTTTTCCGCTTTGGTTTATGACTTTTTTCTGCTCTTTACCGTTACAATATTGCCATCTAGTGGAATACAATTGTATAAAATACTTCGTTTTTTCTATCTTGGTCGCAAGGAAAAAACCTCCCCTGTATTAAGCCTAGTTAGATGTATCCAACTGCAAGTTAATAACTAACTATAACTATATTTTACAAATATTCACGTCATTCACCTTTACTTTCCTTGTGAGATTGTCTCGATTTTTATATAAATAATGTAAGAATAATATAGACTTGGATTTCTTTCTTCACTCCCAATGTCCATTTCTCCATTATGTGTATCCCCATTCTCTCATTCAAAATTAAACCAAGGCTTGGTAAGTTTGTCTTGCTGCAGAGTAGCTGTAGATACATACATGGATTGGACATTGCAGCAGAAATTGCAGGAGAAAATCAAGACATTTGTTTATCATCCAACGTATTAAGCTTTTATGATCTTGCATTGTTATTTGTTTCGCCCTTTGATTTACCTTTTGCCTTCCTTCTCAGAGCACTTATACTTTTTTGAATGTCATTATTTTATTTATATTATTATATTCCCTCATTTAAATGAGGACACTTCCCTCTGTGGTGTGTTTGATTGTGATTATAGCACTTATGTAGGGCTATGTTTTATTATGGTTTCTTTAATCTAATTATGTGTTATTGTAGCACTGTATTGTCTTTACAGAGTCACTGGATTACGGTTTTAATAAATAATACAACAACAGTTGTTATTGTTTAAAACAGAGGGGTTAACCGGCCCTAGCTATGGATGTGTTCCTAACTGTGTCTCCCTACTGCCCCTCAGAGGCCAGTCTCAGCTACTCCAACACATTCAAACAACACCGAAATCTGACCACTTTACTCCATTTATTAAGTTACCTAATGGATTGTTTCTTAAGCCATGTTATGGGAAGAATGAGAGATGAATCTAGTAAAATGTTGTTACATTGTAATATTTCTTACTGCACTGTGTTCTGTATTGGAGAAACGGACAGTTTAGAGCTAAACTTTAACTCTCCAAGTGGCCCCGCGTGACTGTACAGTTTTCGCGCCATTGACCTTTGTTCGACCCGGTTTGACCTTTAGATTGCTCTCTTGTACCGCTGAACATGTGCGTGGGAAGACACGGTATGCACGGTAGTCTACAGCTAGCAGCAGACACGGCCGTCCAGGTGATGATGCTGGACGAAGAGGAGGAACATGAGGAAAACAGCCGTCAAACAAAAACACGGTGAGGGGAGCCAAGCGTTAACTATGATGACCTTGGGATTGAAGAAGTATGGATGCTAAAGGTAGAGGCCCCACGACGATGCACGTGACTTTAGTAATCCAAAGAAATACGCCGGCAAAGTATTTTACAGTGTTTATCCTATGCCCATTTATATTTATCCCATTTATATGTATGTCGATTCAATGCTTGCTTTGTGTGTGTTAAGTTAACATACGAAGCCGCGGTCACTGGGCGGGAAAGTCTATATGACTCCCAGCCAAGGTATATTATGCAGCATAAAGTTACCTTAGCATCCTTGAGCAAGACAGGCTACCACGATCTTTGATTTGACATTTGTTAGACCGCCGAAAGTCCTATATAACGTTAGGTTACGGATGAGTTTGCCGCTTCGTTTAGTTTTACTTGTTCACCTGCTGCTGCTCGCGCTACGGGTTGGTTTTAATAGTTCACCTGCTGCTCGCGCTACGTCGGATTCCCCGCCATTTAGCCGTGTAATGTTTCATAGACAAGGTCATCTTAATAGTATTACGTTTCTTGATATTATTTTAGAAATTGAACGAGAACGTTTAGGTCTATTGCCTTTTCTGGGTTTCACAGTTTAATTACGTTTTCGAAGTAAAACCAACAAACTTCTCAGGACTTGTGAGTAAGACATTTATTTTTCTGACCACAACTAGGCTAATTCAAATGTTAAAAATAGATATTTGTTTGGGACGTTATTCGACGTGAACTTTTTTAAACGAGTAGGTCGTAATCGTTGCCATTCGATGCTAGGCCTATCGCAGTTAATTCGTTTTCGGCCCAAAAGTGCATTGACATAGGTCTGTTGCAGTATTTGTTTTTTACAAAGGCCTAATTAGCAGGTGCTGTGATTGAGTCTTGATTTTTTATCATATTAACGTTTTTAATCTAAAATTGCAGATAGATAGTTGGGTTATGTAATTCATCCCTGAGGGCAAAGGGGAAATTTGTTTTATGAGCACACATTATGAAACAAAATATAAATATAAAAATATGGTGTATACAAAATAGTCACAAATTAAATACAAAATAAAGTTAAAATCATTGCACTATCTCTGTTGACAATATTACATTATAGCCTATGTAGGATACACAAGTAGCATATTAAAGTATCCTTACTAGCCTATAGTTCAGTACAAGTCTAGGCTACATTAAAATATACCCGTTTATTTAACATCCCCCAGTCCGTCTGACTCAGCCATGAGGAACACACACACACACGTTTGCTGCGGCATAGTCTATCCTGATCAATTTTACATCAAGCATTAGCATTTTATCATTGGATGCGGCCCAACTTCCATTAGATTGGTTTACCTCTCTTTTTCTAAGTGAGTATATGGAAAATCCTTCTCCTGGTGGTTATACCTGCGTATACGCACCACTAGACCAGGGTATATGAAAAGAAAACAACATTGCCACTGTGTTCACTGGTTCATTTGAGCTCAAACTAATCTACTCATTACACTCCTTTACAGGTCAACTGTAAAGAAGAAACTACTGTTCTGTGAGTAACACAATTTAACTATGAAGAAGAAACTGCAAACTGTAAGTCCCAATCTTCTTTTTTTTATGCAAAAAAACATTATGTTAATGTTTTTTTGGCTTCCCGGTTTGTTTGATAAACTAAGGATAGGATTATTTGAATAGTAAGGATTTTTGTTGGTACATGGGCTAATTAATTAATTAGTTGATTACTTTGTTTTGTAAAAGTGGTGCAAGTATAGCTTCTAAGCTAGTGTTGTACGGTGTAACTAAAGAGTTGGAATTTTTGGGGTAAAACCAAAACTTACACGGTGGTTTTTTGAGTTTCTTGGTCCACTTTCTTCTTCTTTCTTGAACTCTGCATCTATATCACATGAGTGATGACTTACTGGGCTATAATAAATTATCTTTTTGATCTGTGTAGTTTATTCCTTGAATTATCTAGATTATTTGTAAATGTGGTGTGTTATTTAATAGTTTTTAGGTAAAGGTTTGAGGTTTAAATTTGTTGTGGGACCTAACATGGTAGTTTGGTGTTTTTTGTCGATTGAGGCCCTTGTTTTTATTGGTAGAGGTAAATTTTGTTAAATGAGCAAATGGGAAAATTGCAATGAATGAATGAATGAATGAATGAATGGTACAAATGGCAACAAACTACTAGATCACCTCAAGGTAGGTCAATTGGATGTGTTTTGAAATGAGAAGATGATCAAAGGACTACAATATCTTCCATCGTTCAGCTCAAGGTGAGGTGCTGGTTATGGTTTGGTTTGGTTCGCTTGTTTGGTTCTTACTGGAATGAATGGATTCCAGTTGAAAGGTTTTGTGCTTTCCACAGAAGATGGTTGTTGGAAGTTAGGATAATTATGCTGGAAATATAGCGCAGGACATAATTTATGCCAATATTGTCACTTGATTTCGGGTCATTATGTTTACCATTGATTATATAATCTACTAGTACCGAAAACCAAAAGGGCAATTTGATAGTTGGTTGTATGTTGAGTCACCTGAGAGGGTATCTGGCAGTACATTCAGGATTGGCATTTGTAACCTCATCACTAACAAAAGTACCCAATTCTTACATTAACCATCTGTTATGTCAGACCTATATCTCACACTGCTTTAGGTAGAGCATCCATAAAACAAACTGACACATGGGTTGACAAATTTTTGTTTTGTGTTGTCCTGCAATTTTACTTACATTTTCGATACTTTCGTGCTGCACTTGCAACCAAGACTCTAAATTCTAAATATCTTAGCTGTAATTGTAACAGAAGTTTAACCCTACCAAATGGCAAGGCATTACTTTTTACTCCAACTTTTGTGTTGTGTTGTGATGGATTAGAATCTTTAACCAAGCCACAAAAGAATGGACTTAATAATGGAAAAAATGCCTCCACACATAGCTCCTTACCTCCTAGCTGCTACAGGATCACCTGGACAAGGCATGTGCCAAGGTGGACTCCCCCATTACTACAAATGTAAAATGTGTGCATATTTAACATGCTCATGTTTGTAACCAGACCAAGAATCCTTGGCGAAGGGGAGCTGGTGGAGGAGCCGTGCTGGAGGACCTACCTGGTGAAGGATGTCCCGCATAGGGTGAATAATGCAGACTCTAAAGTGACTATCACACTCACTGCTGCTTCTATGGAATGTAGTGCTGCTACTAAACTAATGCCACTACACAAATTGATGCTCTAAATATGAAGGAAGCGGAGTCTGCTCTATTCTCAAACATGCATTTTCAAAGTTTTATTTAACAAATTATAGTAATCTGTCAGCTGAGGTGGGACACCTTTTATTTTTATCCTGATGTTTAATTTAAGGTACTGGCATTTGTGACTAGATGAAGATGAAGACCGATCAGGACACAATTGGAGGCCTACAATGTGATTATTTACGTTTTTGGAAGGTTTTAGGCTTTTAGGTCAATAGAATATAATAGGTTTCCATGCTTTAATGTTAAAAGTACACCTTATTATTCTCACACTGTTCATGCTGCAGAACCGCTTTCAGCCTCTGTCAAAAACGCTCAGTTTTAGCTCCTGTCTCTTGAAGGCCCCCCTCCTGATAAACCCAGTCTGCCCTGATTGGTCAGCTGGCTAACTCTGTTGTGATTGGTCAAACGCTTAGCAAGTATGTTGGCCATCTCACGCCCCTGAGTCCCGCGCAGCTGTAAACATTGCCTGTATCAATGGCTTCGGTTCAGCCGTACCTTTCCAAGCCCGAGTCTCAACTCATAAATTCAGGCCGAACTATCGGATCATCCCGAAACACCGCAACCAAGGGTGGGGCAGGATGATTTACACTGGTAAGTAGTTATGTTGTAGCTATATTATATTTCAGATGGAACGTTCAAACTGTAATTCCTCTACATCACGTTTACAACTGTGTGTTCATTGCCTGACAGGAGTGTATATTTTATAATTTCTTATATAGGTGCACTTGTAGAAATTGCAGCAGAATTCCAAACGAAGTGGAAAACATCTGCTGCAAAGAAATACGAAAGGTAGCTAACGGTTAGTATAATCAATTACTACAGTACTACAGCCTCCACTTCGCGTCGGTGTCCTGCATCACCATTTTTGCTGTACATGATCCTTTACGTACTAAAGGTACTGCTTTTATATAATGTATCTATTCTAACACAATTATTATATATCATTTTAAATACAAGTTTGACATTGAAACATATGTTGCTTCCTGGATCAATATTTGCCCTATGCAGTGATTTTGCCTCCTGAGTTGCTTTATTACAAAACCGTATTTGTTGAAAATCATTGTTATTTTCCTTATTAGGTAAGACAAATGAGGCAGGTTCCAGTCCCCCCTACATGCATGGTGTACCATCCACATCCAGGCCTAGAGCCTAAATGTTTGAATCCTTACACCCTGCAGAACATCAATGACATATATAGAGCTGACTACCTTTTGAGGCATAGAACAGAGGAGTCATTTTGTATTACATGTAATGAAATTTACGTGAGGTTTCATTACCCACAGGACCCAAATAATTAGTGATGAAATTAGAAATAAATGTTTTTATCAAAATAACTTTATTTTTGGCAATAAAAAAGTCAGCGGGAGCTACTTAGGGAAGGAATGTCAGGGTTGTCATCCCGACTTGTGTGGTACTCCGGACACACCAGGAGTTTCCTGATCCAGATGGACAGCATGTTGGCTTCCGACTGCCCCATGGCGGTCGGAAATGGCGTTGGGTCCTCAAACACCTCATCAAAGAGGAGCCTCATCAGGTCGTCCACGTAATCTGTAAAATATTGCATTCAAATAGTCACTTCGTGTTTTTAAAGAAATAACTTCTGAATCGACCTTCCTTGTACATATGTAAAGTGTGCCCATAATTATTTGAAATATTTATTTTATTATCTTTAATAAAAAAACGTAGTAAAAGTGGGCCTGTCTTTTGTGGCTTTGCTGCGCATTAATCATTCTTGGACTTTGGGAAAACACCCTATAAGAC
Organism: Molva molva; assembly: GCA_900323295.1. Classification (NCBI taxonomy): domain Eukaryota; kingdom Metazoa; phylum Chordata; class Actinopteri; order Gadiformes; family Lotidae; genus Molva; species Molva molva. The sequence continues at coordinate 7,819 of OOFG01073368.1, forward strand.
AGCCTGACCACACATACGCATGTAAACACATGAACACACACCAACACAATATCCTTGTTTTACATACAGCCACAGCTGAAGAAATCTGGAACAACTAAATGCACGAAAAAAACATAAGCTTGATTGTTATAAATCCAACTCCACATATTTTTAGGTAAAGGTGGGCCTAAAGCAGATTAGTAAAACCATTTGAACGCTATAACCGTAGGTAACAAGTTAGCCGAGGCCTACAGCTGACTTCCTAAATCATTTGAACACAACGTGAGCTGGCACGTTAACGACTTTTGCACATCCGTAATTATTTGACGTAACATAATCACGTTAGTAAAGGCTGACTGCAAACGAGCAGCTTCAGGCAGTTCAGGAGAGATGTTTTCTGATGTTTTTCAGAGGGCTCCCCCTGGCGTGGACTTTGAGCTTTGAAGTTCAGCGGATAAAGGCTTGAATGCACTAAAGGAAAGGGAAAAAACGAAAAATAATAATTATTATTTTAATATGACCCCTTTAAAAGACTCTTGATGCCAGACTACCCACTACACACTAATGATGGGAGTTTGTTTTGCCTCGCCAACATGTCTGTCTATGAGCTAACATCACAACATCACTATTCTCTCTACTCTTACCTATTCCTGGAAGGAGGGATCCCACCGATCTTTCCCATCTGAAGGGTTCTTTCTTCTCCGACTGCAGGAGTTTTTCCATGCCCTTAGGAGGTTTCAGAGTTGGGGTTTAGTGTGAGGGGTTAGGCATTGGCTGGTTTCACAGCAAACCTCTTCAATTGCTTTCATAATGGACATTGGACACAACTGCTTTCCCAAAATGTCTTGATGTGCAAACACTTATAAAATGATTATGCTACCAATTGTATTCTACCAATTGTATTTAATAAAATCCTAGAACAGTCCTACCAGGTTGTGTGGCTTTCTCTGCAATGCAAATTTAACAACCATAATGCAATGCTTCTAATTGTATACAATATACACAACATGCATATTACTATATTATACCATGTTCACATCCACATTGTGCCTATATTATTAAACATGACAGCTGCATCACATTTTTATAAGGCATCCTTATTGTTACTACAATTACTTAAGACTGGCACATGTTGTCTGCTTTGTATTGGAACAGACTAACACCACTGAAATACACCTTTTATACAAATTGCAATGTGATAGTGGTGTAATGGTTCCATGTTTCATGCATATTGTAAGGTGGTGCTGCAGAACGGGAGGGCTGTAATTCACCATAATTCAGCTCTTGTCAAAGTGAAGGAGAGGGAAGGTGAAGTGGTCTGGCATGCATCATTTGTCTACAACATACACACACACTGCCACCTTCATCTGGACAGTGTGCATGTTTGCGTGTGCTTTGGATTTTGCCTATACATGTTGGCATCTGTGTGGGTGTTTGCATGTGTAGACATGTGGTGTTTGTTGTGCATGTGTTTGTGTGTATGGTTGTGTAGTTATGAGGCTGTGTGTGTGTTTGCCTATCTCCCTTAATGAGTTGGGTTGAGTTCAAATTGAATGAGTTGTGGACGTTCAGCCGAATTGTCATAGCGAATAAGCAGCCTGGACAATGTCCAAAGCATATCTCTAAAAACACAGCATTTTTTTAGTAGACCCCTTGATCCAAAGGGAGAAAGAAAAGGATACAGTCATTTGTCGGGTCTGGTAATGAGTACTGTTCACATACTTTTGAATTCTAGCCTACAAACATGGAGTCTTTCAGATGATCCAACCTATATGCATAAACACATGTATGATGACCCAATCTGGAACCTATCATCTTAACTCAATATTTTGGTGTTCTTCTACTTAAATCAGTACTTTATTTTTGCTCAGGTAACTATTAACCTACGTGATTAGGTGGTAGAGTAGTATATATGCTGTAGACCTACCTTATTCGTACTAGTTATTCCCTTAATGATTTGCACGTAATCCTTGCAATAGCCTAATCTGACAAGACATGACATGTTTGTTTACTTTAGCTATATGTAAAGAATTGTTGTATATCAAACAATAAACAATATTCTCTCTTTTCTAAATAAATGTAATTTAAATTACGTTATAATAAATGTGCTCAACTGGTTAACATGCTACTAACATTTATCACCACTAGAGGGCAGTATATTCCACTCTCATCCTGCGGGTCAAGGGAAACGCCCTTACAATGAAGGCTAAATGGGTTGGCTTGTCTGAGCGATGCAAAATGTAGCTGCATTGATTCATTCATTGGTGAGCTACAGTAATAAGGCTTCAAATATTATAATAGAGTCTGATGTTTTGGTACAATTACCAAAGATGTCACAGACCTTTCGTTTCTATTACAGAGCGTGTATTACATGCATTGCATTTTTCAAAACATCCTGTCTTTGAACCGACCCTCTCATAACTTACATTTACATTTTTTTATTTTAACGCTTTTATCAAAACTTTTTTTTTCTTTACTTAGTTTAAAAAAAGCAGTTCAACACAACCAAGAGGCTGTTTTGAAGAGGCAACTCACTATTCCATGCCATGGTTAATGCTTCTACTTGAAACTACTGTTGATAGGCCTTCTTTAATTGTCCATTATTATAGCCTATTTGACTCACTTTTTTGTGAAACAGTAACGTGAATTCCTGCATGCCATACAAAACCCTTTCTAGTTTTAGTATTACATTGTATTTTATTGATTAAAGTAGGTCAACATTATATACTTTAATTGTATTAAAAACTTGGTCAGTCGTAATTTGTAAAGATAAACATGGTAAAAGCTAGCAAGTCATTGTCGCCGAAAGAGGGTAGAAATCTGGCCCTTTTTCATCGATGCATTGTGTGGCGACTTAAATGGACATCTATATGCCTACTGTAGTAGAAACAAGACAAAGATCCTATAAATCATAATTAGATGAGTGCTTGAAATTATTATTGAAATCCCTTGTGTAGCGTCAGTTGACCTGATTTAAAAGTAGACCTAATCCTTAACTGAATACATGACAGTTTTAATGAGCTCTGTGTATAAATACTGTTTCGCCACAGGGAGGCGCTGTTGGGTTCCAAAGCGTTTACATTTGTCAGGCCATCAGCACATGCCCTCAAATCATTACTTCATTAAAGCCTTCATCGACTGAGACACAAAAGAAAATAGGAGCACACTTAATCATACACATAAAAAATGTAACAAAAAAAAAGATAACATCAAGAAGACATCAGAATGAATTTGGTCCTAATAACGCCATTTTACGAAACAATGTCAAACGTTCTCTTTGTATTCGTCATGGGCTCCGGGCCTGTTAGTCGTGCTGTCAGCCGTCGTTAGTGTGTGTTTTGCACTGCAGGCTTTTTAGGGGAAAGAATACAACACGTCCCCGACCCCAAAATAAGCCTTCTCTGTTTCTTTGGCTTTGAAACGGGATCTTAAAAACAAGAGGCCTCTGCTCTCTAATTATGAGATGCCACAGATCTGCACGCACATGCATTAACACAAGGCAGTAACATAAACGCGGGAGCACACACTCCCATACACATACGCATGCACACGCACATGCACGTGCACACAAGCGTGCACGCACACACATAAAAAGCCAGGGGAGATCAAAGCAAGGAACGCTGTACAAGGAACTGAGGGTTGGGAAAAAGAAAAGACAAAGAGAGAACGAATGTAGACGTCATTTGGTGAGCGGTTTTGTTTTTATTCAAATTTTCTATAAAATAAATTATATTTCATATTTTCCTAGAGTTAAGGATGGAGGATCGCGCGAATGTACATGTGAACTGAATCACATTTTTGCCTGTCCTGATATCAGTGGCACTCACCAGTGTGTGTGTGTGTGTGTGTATGCGCACATGTGTCTGTTTGTGTGAGTGTCTGTGTGTGTGTCTGTGTGTGTGAATGAGCTAGCTGTCATTTTGTATCTATATGCGCTTTCTTCCGCCGTGCATCTTGCAATCCGCGACGCAGCCTTAGCGCGTCTTTCTCATGCTAATGTTCCTCAGTTTCCCTCCACAATGAGCGTACATATCTGATACAAAAAGACGTCTAGCTCCCGCCCTTGCACACGCACACACACACGCAAACATTATACAACCACTGACAGTCTCTTCTCAATGGTCAGGTCCGAAACACACACACACACACACGCACACACATACTGAGCCATTGAGATACACATATTAGCAATGTCAAACTCATCCTCACTGGCTTGTTCAAATACACCAAGTATCAAATCCAACTCTGTATCAAATCCAAACACACAAACACACACACACACACACACACACATACACTTGTGTCCATCTTCACAGC
>OOFG01073376.1:0-13522 GCA_900323295.1 Molva molva
TTGAGTTGTTCACGTCAGACGCCACGTTAGAAGCTGGGAAATGAAAGTTTAGGTTTAGAGAAACTTGGGAAAAGGACAGGACTGAAGGACAGAGAGATGGAGGGAGGGCGTTAGACGAAGTGAGGGAGAGAAGAACTAAGAGAGAAAGAAGAGGTTCACCAAATGAAAAGAAAGAGGAGGACCACGCAGGGGAAACAGTCTCCTCTTACGCATGACTCATCTCCCCCCACAGCCACAGAAACTCAAAAGGAGTTCAGCCTCCTGGTTCTCCAACACCACGAGCAGCACCATATGCAGGGGCCACTCGTCACCCGCGCTCCCGTGAAGCATCCGTCTGCCACGGAGACACGTTCAAATGCATTTATATTCCCCCATCTGGTGCGGGGATAATGTGTCGCTATAGGCCCATACTTTGATCAATTATGTGCTTTGCAGGTAGTATCATAACCTTGATTCGACTTTGAGTTGATTGTGTTTTTTTGGTAGTTTTTTTATTTCTTTGGGGTCGGGGGGACATAATCAAATTATGTCAAACGTTTTTGCTGGAGACTGAAGTCTGTTTTGGGCTCATCCAGGCTGCTTTTGAGAGGCCAAAAACGAGCGCTGCCATCATGTTATCAGGCCTTGGCAGTCTGCAGCTCGCAGGAGTTTCCTAGCTCTGGGCTCAGCAGCAGAAGGTAAAGTCATCATTCTGTCTGGCAGCCATGTTGTCTCATCCTTCTTGGTAACTTTCGAGGGAGGACTTTTGGACTACCTGAGTTTACCAAGCGATTAACACAAAGAGATGTTTCCCTCGCTGTAGTGTCACCATAACAATAATAAAATAAATAACTGTTCAAAAGCCAGTTTAAAGGTTTGTCTCGATGACGGATCGTATCAAGATTCAATTGAATCATTGGCAGGAAATGAGATATATAGAATTTTACAAAATAGCCCCATTATGGTTTTGATTTTTAGATCTGCCATTTTGGAGCATTTGGATGATCGTCATCTGTGCTCCATATGTGATGATATCAATAATGGGGTTAAAGGTCGAGAGGACAGGAATGCGGTAGGCCACAGCAACAACACAACCTGTGTTACGGGCCGCAACACAAGAGAAACCACGCACAACCATTTGCCAGAATAAACGCATCTCTTGTACACTCTGTCTGCTTACATTCAGGACCTAAATCATTTACCAGAATCCACACTTGTATGTATGTCCGTCCACTACAAAGTCTTAATCGATGAGATGCAGTTGTCCATCACCCACACCAAGGTTGGTGACCTATGACCCTCATGGCTGAAAAGGGGCTGCAAAAAAAGGTCCCTCATCACATTTTGCCAGTTGTTGTTTTACAAGGTCCACCCTGTGGCTCTTGTAACCAGACCTACCAACACATGGCAGGACATGGCCCTTCAGGACCGACATAAAGGTGCATGCACACTGCCCCAACAAACACCAACATTTTTTGAATGTTGGCCTAGGTTGTCCACCCCTGATTTGACATGTTCGCCTGCAAGAAACTTCTCCTGACTACAGCCAACAACCACCAATGGGTGTGGCACACTGGCCCTATGTTGGTGTGTGTTGGTGTTAGTTTGTTTTAGTGTGCAAGCACCTTGAAATCCTACTAACAGGATACTGTAAGTATGACACTGTATTCTTCTTCTTCTAGTAACTATCGCTACTCATAGACCTTATGGCTCTCATTTCCCCATCCTTGCTGCCATGACCATGAGCTGGTGAGCAAGGCACCAGAAGGAACCATGTCATTTGAATAGAAATACAGAATCGTTCGAATGTAGCACTTTCTGGTTCAGGAGTTTGAACCAGCATCCATCTGACTAATTAATAAATGGAACATTTTTAACTTTTTATCACAGTTGATAATCGTTACAGTTGATAGTTCATAATATGAGAGAATCTTTTTAGGTAGACTTGAAATTGCATGTTTAAGACAAGGCAAACGTTTAAGGCCTATTTCATGAACGCACAGTGAATTTAAAGCTAACACACTAGTTAAGTTAAGAGTCTGCGGGTCAGTTTTCCTCAGGACCTTTTGAACACTCAATCCATCGTCCTTTTCCACTAAAGCACAAAGCTGAGAACAGCAGCAGGGTTGCTTTGGGAAAGATAAAAAAAAATAAAAAATAGATAACCCTCCACCCCTTCCAACACCTCTGTTCTTCTGAGCATGTGCAGTGGGACCCCCCCAATGGAAATGGAATCGACAGAGAGAGGGGTTGCATTGCAGTCCAGGCTTGTGTCTCTCTGAGTCCTTCAGGATGGCTGAGGAGAAAGAGGGAAGGAGAAGAAAGAATGACCTCAATGCAGAAGAATGCTGTGCTGCGGTCTCCTCTCCCTCCCCTTGACGCTCAGCTCAGGCAGAACTCAGACGTTCTCTCCTAAACCCTGGTGTTTAGGAGAAGGAGTGTACACGACTTCAGACATTTAAACGGCCATAATTGCCGTCTCTCCTCTCGCTCCTTTTCTCCTCTCCTGCCTCATTTTGATTAGTCTCCTTTGTTCTCAGTTGGAATTATGAATAAAAGTCGCCACATTAAATGATCTCCATCTCGCCCTCGCTCTGTCCTTGCTGTAGTTGTCACTCTGCAAAAACCCATCCTAAACTAAACATCAAACGCTGCTGCTTGCAATCTGCCTTCTCCTGGCCATGCGTTCTGAGATATGAACGCAAGAACAGCAACACGATTCAAATCTATGCTAGTTTGTCTGTGGACAAATGCATCAGAGAGGTTGTGTCAAAGAGCTGTTCTCTGTTCATCCTAAGCTGTAGCTCTTGTGTACTTTAGTGAACCACGTTCAATGTTGGAGAAGATTTAGGAATGGTCCGTCTCTTGGGTAAAATCAACACAGGCCGATGGTAGAAGATAACAGTTTTCGCTTCCTCTTGCCCGGCCTTGTTTTCCTTTCCTTGTGCCCTACAAGTCCTCTTGCTTTGGTTTCTTCAATGTCAAAACAAACTAGCCTGAGAGAAAGCAAATCAATCATGCTACGTAGACTCACAGGTATTAGGCATAACAGTAGACAAGTATGTACAACCTAATCACAACTTATATTAATTCACAATAATTTCTAGCTTACTAAACCAATGCACTATGTTACTTTTTCACTGCAGCCATAACTTTGGTTCATAATGCTTAAAGAATACAATCCATCTCCCCATGAATCAATCAACCAAGTTTTTTTTCTATGTTTAATATGAGAGTCATATTTTGAATGAAAGCAATTGCTTTTCATCCATCGCTGATTCACGTTCAGCAGTGTGTGCTAAAGCATGGCAAAACTGTGCAGGCATAACCACTGCTTTCACACCATTTATATCTTTATTATCTTAACCATGAAGTCCCTTAGGACGTCTAAACGATATTTCCTCAATTCAAGTCCATTGCTCCAAGTCTATCCATATTTTGTTACTTGAGTCACCATTTCCAAAAGGAATACTTCGGTTGCCTCATCTTTCCTAGTGCCTTGTCTTTTTTCAGGTACATTTTTTCCCCAGCTCTTATTCTCCAAACTGCATGACTAAAATAACTCGTTTGGTTGATATTTGGCGTTAGTGTGAGTGGTGGGTGGGCTTGATGATGGAGGCCCATATACATATTCTCCTGCCTACTTAATTCAAGTGTGAGGCTCAAAGGCAGGATGTCGTGCCGCACCATGAACAGTTGCTGCTACAAATGTTTCGATTATCGTTGTAAGATAATATTCCTTCTCATTGTTATCAACAGCAATGACATCAAGTGAAAATGTTTTGTCATCATTCCTTATACATATTTTATTCTATGCCTTTGTGCTTTGAACGAGGGCCATCATTAGTAGTAGTAGTAGTAATTGTAGTATTATTTGCAGTTACTCCAGTTGTCTAAACAGTTACTTTATTTGGACAAGCAAACAGGTGAGGTGACAACTGACTAACTTTACAAGAGGCACCCTGATATGTTTTTATTACATTGTAAAACACATCAGAGAGAACCTAATGCATTCCTTTTCTTTTAAATCACAAGATCTCACTCTATTCTGAATGCATTTACAATTTGTTCCAGTGTAAAGGTCACCTGCTCATTCATATTAATATGTTATATTAATATATATTAACTACCAGATACACATTTTAGAAAGTTCTATTTCTCATTTTGAAAACCATTTTATCTAAATAACTTAGCATATATGGTAATTAATTCACCTTTATTTATCTTATCTTACATTTCACTTTAGTTGGAGTCACAATAAGAAATGAATGTAATGTTACAATGTTTTTTCCCTCACCCATTACAAACATGTAATGCTTCCTTCCTCATAGTACTTTTTCTTGGTTCTTCAAATCTCCATAGGTCTTCTACCTGTGCACCTGTAAATGGGATTATGACCGTGGGACACCTGGACGGCTTCCGAAGCAGGTGAGCACGTTGAACTTTGCTTAGCCCACTTTCTCTGGCTCTTTAACCACCCGGCGACACCTGAGGAATGTAAAAACGGAGACGGCTCGGGCCCCACTGCAATTCCCCATTTCACCGGGGCCACTAACGCATCCCCTCAAACACAGCAGTCGCTAATTTGGTGCTTTTCTATCCTGCAGTAGTCGTTATTCTCCCTTCACAAGGAGTTCTATAAAGCTGCCTTCTGCCTTTTACACTACTACCACACATGCTATAATTGATACAGCAGGAGCCCATTTGAAGAGATTATTTTTAGCGAGCTGTCACTTAGCCAACGAATGCTGTCTGCTAGTTCAGTGTCGTTTGCGACCCCTGTATATCCCACTTTATTTGACACGACTCTTTATAATATTGCATGTGAATTATTGAAACCCATCGTATAGATTTTCCTAGGAAGATGGTGTGTTGCTGAGTGACCTTGGGTAAGATTATACCACAACAGGCCGAATTAAAGAGCGGCGTAGCCAACACTGCCACATGAGCACGGGGAGAGACGAGCGCAGAAGTCAGAGACTGAATATCTCGTTGTAATTGTCGACCAACTCCCATGCTTTAGACAAGGCAGCGAGAGCTGCTCCACAAACTGTGATCTTAAAATACATGCTAAATTAGAGGGTTCTGGAAAAAGGGCCGCTGGGTTTGGTTCTCTGGCTTTTTCAGACACGCGCGCACTCGGACGTGCGCGCACACACACACACACACACACACACACACACACACACACTGGTGCATTAGAGTTCCTCTCCGCTGCCTATTGTTCTTGGTCTACTGCCAGCTAGAGCAGAGAGAGGGACAGAGACATAGAGACGGACACAGAACGGGGTGGAGGAAAGAGATGTACACAAGAAAAAAAAACAACAGACTGACCAAGAGAATAAAGAGAAGAGAAATGGTACTAGAGACAGTCAGAGAGAGAGGGAGAGAGAAAGAGAGAGAGTGAGAGAGAGAGAGGGCAGACACAGAGAATAAAGAGAGAGAGAGAGGGCAGACACAGAGAATAAAGAGAGAGAGAGAGGGCAGACACCGAGAAAGGTCTGACTGAGTTGTGTTTAAAAAAAGGAGTTAAATAACAGGGTGTAGGTCAAATATTTGGAAGGCCCAGTGGTGTTTTAGGTTAAAGCACGGCCATTTTAAAAGTCCTGTGATCTTAATTGCCGTCGCATTTCACACTAGTGAAATGCGAGGACAGACAAAAGACTGTCCTACCTGTGTAATAAACCTAGTCGATATTAGTTGCAGTCGGACATTTGTATCACAATCAGCTGTGAAGTTCAACAATCCATTTCCGATGCCTGTGTCTTTATCTGGTTCTGTAAGAGACAGAAACTGCTATGAATGCTTATCATTTACATGAACTGTATTCTATCATCGGCAAGATGAAAAAGCACAAATATGTTTTTCCTCTAATAATTCAGACAGAGGTAAAGAAATCCTCTCTTGTGTTTAAGACTATGGCATCCTTCTCTTGACAAATTCATTTTCCAGTCCCATCCTAGAAAAATGAGTTTTATTACTACACTGGAGAAGAACATCGTCCAGCACTTGGATCTTGATCAGCTTTGGTGCCAATATAAATCCCAGGCTGGATCTCTTCCTCTCTCTACTCCCCTTCTCAAACATCTTCTTCATATTTTGGCAGTGTGGATGGCCCTCAACAACACCTCAACATGTGCATAGCAGAGCATTGTCAGTATTGTCAATACAGTATTATCGGATACAGGTGTTGACCTTAACCAATCCGTAATTATGGATTTGTACTTTAACGATACAGCATCTGCAATCACAAGTCCTCCAACTTGTACAAACAGCAGATGGCACCCATCCATAGAGGGCTTGAACATCTGTTATCATTTATTACAGAAATGTATTTGTGCACCTTGGCCATGGCAAGGCCAAATCAAAGACCAAGGAGAACCTCAGTACATTGAAGCGTACAGGGTTTATGAGAGTAAGTTGAGATTCACATGTTCTCCCGCAGTAGCAGGTACACCATTAAACGGAGGATGGTTGCTCTGTTCATTATTTACCAAGTCGAAAGATCAAGGAGGTTTTTTTTTATCCAAGGTGTTCGTGGCACCCTGTGGGTGTTTGACGGCAGCTCTAGGTGCCTGCCTTCACGGGGTGCGAGAAACACACGTTTATAGCTGAGGTTGTCAAAAAAGACCAATGGCAGATTACCTTGTAATACGTTAATCATTTGGAGATATTTTACTGTTGTTGCACATATAGCTAAGATGCAGGGTTACCATCAGGATTGATTCACAAATCTGTGCTACCACAACCATGACACAAAATTAGGCTTACGAATCCTATTTTGCAGAGTCATCATAATGAGAGATTCAGATTCAGAAAGCTAACTGGTATCAGTATTTTATCCCATATCTTTGTGTTGGAGATCTTAGCTATAACGTTCTAAACAGTGATGTTTAGGTATAAAGGAAACGATGGTTGAGGTAAATAATGAAGTAAAATATGGGTTGAACAAGGGATGGTCACGTTTCATGTATAGCGCTAAGCCATTGTTGGCCATGTTTAGTAATTGGGATAGAGGTGGCTAAATTAAATAATTTGATTAGAAATTGTTACATATAGATGTGTGTAGGTTTGTATGGTTAAAATAATGGCCAGGGTTGTGTGGACGTCCAGGTGTTTCCATTTAGTCCCTCCCAGATGAAAACACCTGAATTAGGTTAACAGTAGCCCCATGGCATACGTTATTATGCTACACAGTGGCTGCAGTGTGGAATAAACGATCACAACCAAATCTGCTAATTGTTGCCACAGGGCTTTTGGACGTTCTTCAGCAGATTAGGCCAACGCCAGGATCTGTCTCCTGGTGACATTACTCCATAAAGCGAGTAGGCCTCTTCAACATGGCTAATAGGGAGCATACGGAAACTTGCAGGGGTAGATGTAACTCTGATAGGGTGGGTTGGGTTTAACGTGGCATTAGGGCTGGGCAATATAGAACATTTCATTATCACAATAATCATGAGGAATTTCACACAATAGTATTGATGAACGTCACAATATGCTTATGAATCCCAAATAAACATTCTGACTGAGGGTCATCTATTATTATATGGTTTAGTAAGTGTATGGACATTTTGGATTCAAAGTGGCATGTGAATAAATGGCTGTTAAGTCACTATCCGTCGCCGAATGAGGAAACACAACGGTGATTGAGCCTATGGCTTACTAATGAAAGCCCTTGCATTTGTCGTATTATGAATGTTATCGACTCAATGTTGGTGGTTTGTTTGTCACTGTTTGTATCTCTGGGGAAAGAATCTGGCATCAGACTAAAACAAGCTTTCCTTTGTCTGACGTTTCAATCCTCATATTTTTATCATTTTAAGGGCATGAGAAAGGGCTTTTCTCATCTCTTCATTTAGACTATAAAACTGGGTATCACGATAAGTCAATATACAATAATTTCATGACAATACACTACCGTTCAAAGTACTAATACGATAATATTGCATTTTTGCCCAGCCCTACGTGGCATTAAATATGAGATGTGCTTCCTAGCAAAACCATTGAGGTCTAAGCTGCTTGTATGAGGAAACATAGCAGGGGGGAACTACAACTCCCACAGAGCATGTGGTGCCCTACCAGCACTTTATTCTTTATGGCCTACTGTTAAATCTGCATGGCATGGCTAAACCGCCTCAGAACGTGCTACTTTTCCACGTCTAGTGAGTATCTCGCTTCTGGCTGAAAATAAGCTTTGCTTGTTAAAAATGATATCTCACCTTGTCAAGTGAGTATATTAAGTGAATGCAGTTGAACATTGTTAAACCAAGAGTGGGGTTTCTCAAAGCCAAAGCATGAATGTGCAACACAATTCAAAACTAAATGTATATCAGAATAGTCTATGCCAGCGGTTTTCATTTGATCGTTAGTATTTTTGAAGACTGAAAGGGAAATAGGGGTTGAACGATATATGTAAAACGTCTGGACATGACGTTTTAGCTTGTCTTCCCACCGGCTAAGGGAAAAGATTAGTTTACCAGTGCTGGCCCGAGTTTGTGTTCGCTGTTGGCCAAGGTGGGATACGAAAATGGGAAGACGACGCTGTTGTTTTAGTTATCAGTCCCCTTCTGAATCCGAATCCAGTTTGATGGGTTCCCCGGTCAGATTGCTTCCAGAAGAGGTCTATTCCCTGTTACGTGCAGCTACAGATCCCTACCTCCATTCACAGAATTGGTTCAAACTCATTTGAAGGGAAAGAAAGCGCAAACACCGCAATCACCCTGATTTGTGCTCGTCTGCTGTCAGACTTCAGATGTTTATCTAATATCAGGTTTGAGAGACTACTTACTTTACTTTGCTGCACAAAATATTGTGTGGCACCTGGGCCAAAAGCACCTCCACAGGTAAGTCCAGCACCTAAAAGTTTGGGAACCCCTGGTCTATGTTAGCTCTATGCTAAACGTGCTAATCTAGTTGCATACATCAAACAAAGTTTACATATTTTGCATTGTCATTTTAACCTTTGATACGTGCATTCTGTCGTAGCGTGAAAGATAATCATCAAAACACAACAAAACTCATCACTGCTGGAAGAAGTGGGCTCCACCATTCTGGTGCAACAATCGGCTTGACTCTCTCTCTCAGAAGGTTATAACAAATTATGAAATAGTCCACAACATATGAACTTATACTGTTCTACATACTCTCCATGACTTTCATAGGAAGTTCAGAAGAGTATGAGGTGCATTATGAGGACACTGGATTGCAGCATGGGGCTACACTTGAGTAGCTGTCAGAGACCGATGGATAGAGAGGAGGGTGGGGAACGGAGAGGACTCTCCCTTTTTAAGAGGGATAAACAGCTCGGCAAGTTGAAACGCCTTCTGTCGGTGAACAGGGGAAGCACAGTGTTTCTTTGCGGAACACATTTCGTACCGGGGGGAGGGGATGCAGAGAGTCTGTACAATTGACTGTACAATTCAGTACCTGTTGGATCAGAAAAATACAGAATCCTTGTCTGAAGGATCCATGTTTGCACTCTCATTGAAGTCTCATTTTCATGTCCTGCCTGGGGAAAGTTTGGTGTATGTTTTGTCCCTAACTGACCACTTTCTCTGATTCACCAGGAGAGGCGTCTCATCCTGGTTGTGTTTCAATTCATTTTTCAGACATTAGGTCATGCTGATGACAAAGAGGGGCTGTGGGGTTCAGGTCAAAACACTGAAGTAATTTCTGGATTCTCAGGATTGCTTCTAGTTCATTCCATAGGATGTTTGGCAGACACATGGAAGCATTGCCTCCTATGGTGTAGGAAAACAGAAAAACAGTACCGAACTGACCTGGCTTTTGTCTGACATGCAACCTCTGTGTTTTCCTGTTAAACAACATTGTGGTGATAACAAGACATTCAGAGGAAATAGTAAAGATAGCATGCGAGTCAGGGAGGGAGGGATAGGGGGGTGTTAAATAAATTGAGATACCACTGAAGTTCTTCTACATCATTGGTTTAACCAGGTCCAGAATGGTATCAGGTTCAGATTGATTTGAGTAGGTGGGCTCACAGAGACCCAGAGCTCTCATTGGCTATAGCGCTTGTCCATATTTAGATTCTAGGTTATCACTCCATCTTTTGGGCTTCCTGGTTTGTGTTGAACTAGGCTTTGGAATGAAAGGCAACACGTCTGGTTGCTCTCTCTCTCTCTCTCTCTCTCTCTCTCTCTCTCTCTCTCCCTTTCTCTCTCTCACTTTCTCCTCTGCATGTCTCTTTCTCCGTGTCTATTTATCTCTCTCTCTCCATCTCTCTCGCTCTCTCCCCTCACTCTCTCTCTCTTTCTCCCCGTCTCTTTCTCAACGTCGCCCTCTCTCGCTCTCTCTTTCTCTCCCCCTATGTGTATGTCTCTCTCCCTACATCACCTAATGGAAAGAAGCACAGGCTGCATTCCTGGCCCTCACACTCGTCTTGCTAAGACATTTATTATCGCTTTTTCCTCCCCTTGATTTTCACGTCCGTTTCAAGATGGCCAATTCTAATGTTTTGTTCTTTTTCCCCAATTTGGTTTGATTTGGTGGATTTGACGATGTGGTCTGGATAGGGTAATGGAAATAATCACAAATAAACCACAATTTAACCTTAACCTTAAATTTTAAGTTGTCGTTAAATAGATAGTAGATGTAGTCACAATTTCAATAGCATTGCTTTTTTCTTCTCAACTTAAAAATGTGTATTGTGGTCTGAAGGTGGGCTGTTTATATGCCTTACTTTTGAAATGGTGGATTCCTAACCAGTTCTCTCTATTCTTGTAACCAATTTTTATTTTAACTTTAAATATCCTTACGTATACGTGGATACATTTTTACCAAGTCATGGCCACTCTTTTTTCTCGTTTTGTCCATCTGGTTTCAATTCATTGAAAGAAATGTGTCATGTTTTATGCTAGGCTACTCTCGCTAGCCTCTGAACCCCTCTAAAACACTGTCCACGTTTGCATACAAGAGGAGGAGGATCTCCGAGCATGACATGCAGCACAGCTCCTCATTTCCCAGGCCTGCCACATCCACAAAGGGTGTATACTTGGCTGAGCTGCAACAGGGAAGAGAAGATGAACATGGCCTCTGTTCGAACCAGAGAAGAAGAAAAAAAAATACCAACAGTAATAATCAGCCATACGCCCCTGAGGGGAGGGGCAGATTATTTGAACCAATAGCGTGTTTATGGTGATGGAATGAATCTTAGCTTTCACTCATACTTCAAACCAAGTATTGGTTACTGTTGTATTTGGATCAGTGCTACTGTTGTACTGCACTGTACCGCCCTGAGAGAGAGTCGACCAAGCATGACCTCAGACACACATCCACCCAATGTTTCCTTTCAGCTCCGTTTTTTTAAGAGTAATGGCCTTACCTGTTGTAATGTTCCGTGTTAGCTTCGGTCTATTTATATCATGCTGCAGTGATAGTCCATTACAAGGCTATGGTTCAGGTCCCTGCAAATTGAGACAACTAAAAGCAAAAACAAGCTCTACAGCCCAAGGCAGAACAACTAGAAACTCTGATTCGGGCAGCATATTGCATTTTTCATTTAATCCAAGACATACTGTACATACCTGTGTGTGTGTGTGTGTGTGTGTGTGTGTGTGGTGTGTGTGTGTGTAGTGTGTGTGTGTGTGTCGGTGTGTGTGTCGGTGTGTCTGTGTGTGTGTGTGTCGGTGTGTCTTGGATCATATTGTCATGCCCAGGAAACCAGATCAATTCTTTATTCAGTACTTTAAATCATCATCATCGTCAGAAAAACAACGCATCCACGGATTCATAAAGGAACATGAAAAAATACGACTACCTATATACCTATATATTATACCTACCTATTCAATTAGACTCATGCATTTAAGGCTACTCAATTAGAATGATGCATACAGTCACAGTGTTGTCCAGTACTCCAGCTACTGCTCCACAGCTACCTGTGGCCCACTCATGTAGTTATCTGGGCTGGCCGCAACCAATAGATATTTCAACCGCGGGGGAAAACGCGTCCAGCCGAGGCGTGACCGTCGTTTACAGGCCCCAGGCCTTTGATTCAGCTCTAATGGCTATATTTAAGGCACCCACACTTAAGGCGGGATCCACTTCCGCTGGGGCCCTCGCCCCTAATAACCATAATCAGCTGATGGGAGAGGAGCCCCGTGCGAAGCCACCTGGATTATCACCCTCTTTAAACACCACACAGCTCACCTGTCTGTCAGGTGCTGTCAGTGATAGTGGTTTGTTTCTCTTTTTCTTTCAGGTAACACTTTACCTTAAGGTTACAATAATAAACCATTAATTAAGCTTTAATTAACCAGTTAAGGCAGTAATGAGCAATACCTCACAGTTAATTAATAGTTCACTAATGGACTAGTAATAATTTACTACTGGTGTTCATGTTAACTAAGGTAATGTTGTTCATGTTAAGTAAGGTATTAATGTATAAATTATTGAATGGGGTTAGGGTTAACCCTAACCCACAAACCCTTAACCCCAACCCTAACCTTATCCCCTATGTTTATGCTATATAATAATGCTTATTACTGCATTAGATGTTAATTCATAGGTAATTAATTAAGTACCCTTATTGTAAAGTGTCACCTTCTTTCATTATTAGGGGGTCAGTGGCTCAGGAGGTAGATCAGGTTGTCTTGCAACTTCGATCCCAGGTACATGTTGATGTGTCTCTGAGCAAGACTGACAGGTGGCTGTTCCCTTGCACGGTTGACACCGCCATCGCATCGGTGTATGAATGGGTGAATGAATGTGTGTATGAATGGGTGAATGTGCCGCAACATGAATTGAATCCATTCACCATTTACCATCATAACCAGTGAAGTGTTCAGTGTACCATGAATCTGGCCTCAACAGAACGCGGACCCCCGGTTGTTGTGGAGCCTGTCAGCCCCCACAGCGTTTAGCTTAGACCCCCTCGACATGTCCAGACACCCAGCGCACCGCATTCCTCCCTCACTGCGCCAGCAGATCCTACACCAATACCTCTACTGGGGAGACCACAGCACCACAGAGGCTAAGGGCTAGGGCCAGGCTACACGGTGTCACCTGATGGCTGCGTGTATATAGATGAGGAGGTTCCAACGTTGATTATTGTAATACAGTCGCAGTACATAATGAGCGAGTGTCCACGTCAATGGATTCTTGGGGCTGTGCACCACGCTGTGGGAACAATGGGACGTAACACAGGCGTTGTGTGGCTAGGTTTTTCCTCAGTGAGTGTGTTTATGTTATCTCTCTCTCCCTCTCCCTTCGTCTCTTACTCTCAGGGTGTCTCCTCCTCCTCAATTGTTTATGCCACATCCTCACTCTCTCTCTTGCTGTCTGAAATTATTTTTGCTCCATTTCTCTTTCCCTCCCCCTTTCTCTCTCCCTCTCTCTCTCTCTGTCTCTGCCTCTCTCTCTCTCTCTCTCTCTCTCTCTCTCTCTCTCTCTCTCTCTCTCACTTCCCCTTCACTCTCTCTCACTCTCTCTCTCTCTCTCTCTCTCTCTCTCTCTCTCTCTCTCTCTCTCTCTCTCTCTCTCTCTCTCTCTCTCTCTCTCTCTCTCTCTCACTTCCCCTTCA
>OOFG01073404.1:0-12773 GCA_900323295.1 Molva molva
GGAAAGGCCTCACCCGCCTCTTCTCCAACTTCCTGAAGCGGCGCTCCCAGTGCTCCGAGGGAGAGGGCTTCGAGGCGGAGAAGGTCAACGAGGAGAAAGAAAACAAAGAGGAGAAGGTAGTGGATAAGGTAGAGGAGGCAAAGGCTGAGGAGGAGGAGAAGGTGAAAGAGGTGAAGTCAGAGGGGCAGGAGGCCAAAGCAGAGGAGCAGAAGGTGGAGGTAAAACCAGTGCAGAAAGACAAAGAGGAGAAGATAGAGGAGAAGGAAAAAGAGGAGGAGAAGGTGGAGAAGAAGGGCGGTAAAAGGAAAAGAAAAGACAGTAGGAAAAAGGCAGAGTTGAAGAACGAGGGGAAGGGGAAGCAGAAAGAAGAGGAGAAAAGAGTTGCAAAGAAAGAGGAGAAAAAGGAGGAAGAGGTGGCACAGCAGAGGGTAGAGGAGAAACAGGAGGAGAAGGAGACCAAAGCTGAAGAGGAGGAGACCAAAGCTGAGGAGCTGAAGGACAAGAAGGAAGAAGCAGAAAATAAGGAGAGCAAGGAGGAAGAAAAGGTTGACAAGAAGGAGGTGAAGAAAAAGAAGGAGAAGGAAGAAAAGGCCAAGAAGAAGGAGGAGGAGAGGGCAAAGAGGAAAGCAGAGGAAGAGGAGAAGACCAAGAAGAAAGAGGAGGAGAAACTAAAGGAGGCCAAGAAGAAAGAGGAGGAGAAACTAAAGGAGGCCAAGAAGAAAGAGGAGGAGAAACTAAAGGAGGCCAAGAAGAAAGAGGAGGAGAAACTAAAGGAGGCCAAGAAGAAAGAGGAGGAGAAACTAAAGGAGGCCAAGAAGAAAGAGGAGGAGAAACTAAAGGAGGCCAAGAAGAAAGAGGAGGAGAAACTAAAGGAGGCCAAGAAGAAAGAGGAGGAGAAACTAAAGGAGGCCAAAAAGAAAGAGGAGGAGAAACTAAAGGAGGCCAAGAAGAAAGAGGAGGAGAAACTAAAGGAGGTCAAGAAGAAAGAGGAGGAGAAGAAGGAGAAGGAACAGCCTGCTGAGAAGAAGGACGACAAGGAGGAGGAAAAGGGCCAGAAGAAAGGACAGAAGGAGGCCGAGGAGCAGGTGAAAGCTCCCATCGCAGCTCCGGAGGCTGAACTGAAGACGGAGCCGGAGATAGAACATCCACCCGACCAGAACTCCATCGGCAGCGCGGAGAACCAGGTGAGCGTCACACTGTTCAGACCTGAGCCCTGGCCAATGTTGCAGGAAGTAGTGTTGGAGACACAGGAAACATTAGGCTAGGAGGCAGGGTAGTTGGGCTAGCAGGTTTGACTCCCAGCCAGGGTCCTGGGTTCGATTCCCAATGTCTTGAGCCCACCTGTAGGCATTCTTTGACAAGATGCCTAACCTGTGCCTGCTCATTATTGACATGGATCTGAGTTCACCGTTAGTCTCTTTGGAGAAGCGGACCGATCTGTAATCTCAGTATTTCATAACAATGAAATGCTGAATAGACAGATTGTCACATTGACGAAGGGAGAGATCCTAGTAAACCACACAGAAGTGTCCAGGGCCACAGTGCAGATACAACTGGAATGACATGAACACACACTATAGACACACTCTAGAAGAGCATTGGAATGGATGCTTGCACAGAAGATACACGCACAACATATCTTTGCCCATTTATTCCTGGTCAGGAATGCAGAGTTGCTACAGACAGGATTTGTGCATTAGATCATCATCACGATATGATAATGTTAACAATGTAAGACATATTGAAACATGTTGATCCCTGTTGCTTTGAGTGCTCATGCAAATATAAACCAATCAAACAAGAGAACAAGCCCAGAGGAACTACCATTGCTAATACTATATTTGTATTACTATTATTATTAGGACTATTTTATGACTTACTATCTTCATCTTGTTTTGTGTAATAACATATAATCTTCATGTTTTATGTGCATTCTTGTCTTCAATTGGATTAACCAATGCAACATGTTGCTAGTGCAACATGTTAGGTGTTAGGAAGTATGCTAGTGGAAGTTATATTTAGTAGTAGCCCCAGCGGACCAGTGTTTGATCAGAGTATGATGCTGTGCTGTCTAGGTGGTTCAGGAGGAGAACCAGAAGGAGAACCAGGAGGAGAACCAGGCGAAGCCAGCGCCCGTCGTGGAGAAGGAGGAGAAACCAGACGTTAAGGAAGCAGAACCTGCTGAGGAAGAAGTGAAGGAGGAGAACAAGGAGAAGAACAAGGAGAAGGGGAAGAAGGAGAAGTCTCGAGAGGAGAAGAAGGCCCAGAAGAAGGACAAGTCTCCAGAGGAGAACAAGGAGAAGAACAAGGAGAAGGGGAAGAAGGAGAAGTCTCCAGAGGAGAGCAAAGCCCAGAAGAAGGACAAGTCTCCAGAGGAGAGCAAAGCCCAGAAGAAGGCAGAGGAGGCCAGCGTCTCTAGGAAACTAAAAACCATGCAGTGCAAAGTGATTCTGTTGGATGGCGCCCAGTTTGAGTGTGAACTTGATGTAAGAAGAGTCAATTTCTGCTTTTATTTTTGTTATTTTTATTCTACTTCCTGTGTCCTACATTCTGTTTTACTTTTTTCACTGGTATCGTTAAGTTCTGAAAAAATGGAGTTATACTGATTCTAAATACTTAACAATCTCTCTGTCTGTGTGTCTGTCTCTGTCTGTCTGTTGTTGTGTATGTCTGTCTGTCTCTCTTATCTGTCTGTCTGACGTTGTGTATCTCTGTCTGTCTGTCATTCTGTCTCTCTGTCTGTCGTTATGTATCTGTCTCTGTCCGTCTCTCTGTCTGTCGTTATGTATCTGTCTGTCTCTCTGTCCTTTAGAAACACGCTAAAGGCCAGGAGTTGTTCTCCAGAGTGTGTGACCATCTCAACCTGGCGGAGAAGGACTACTTCGGCCTGGCCAACTGGGAGACTCCCACCAACAAGGTAGTCCACCTGACAGTCGAAGTTATAATGTTCAAAATTATAAAAAGCGTCAAAACTAACGTTTTCTCCAACCTTTCAACCCGGCAGACCTGGCTGGACGCAGCCAAGGAGATCAGGAAGCACGTGTCCGGGGCCGTGTACGAGTTCACGTTCAGCGTCAAGTTCTACCCCCCCGACCCAGCGCAGCTGACGGAGGACATCACCAGGTCCCTGAAAACATAACGCTCCACGACTAGTACTAACTAATGATGACCTCCAGCTCCCTGAAAACATAACGCTCCACGACTAGTACTAACTAATGATGACCTCCAGCTCCCTGAAAACATAACGCTCCACGACTAGTACTAACTAATGATGACCTCCAGCCCCCTGAAAACATAACGCTCCACGACTAGTACTAACTAATGATGACCACCAGCTCCCTAAACATTTAACACTCTGCAACTAGTACTAACTAATGATGACCTCCAGGTCCCTAAACATTTAACGCTCCACGACTAGTACTAACTAATGATGACCTCCAGGTCCCTAAACATTTAACGCTCCACGACTAGTACTAACTAATGATGACTTTTCACTACTAAGCTAACCTGGTGTTGTGATTCCAACTGCTACTCTGTAGTCAATTGTTCTCAGGTTAGGGTTAGCGTTAGCCTAGTGGTTCTCAGGTTAGCGTTAGGGTTAGTCTAGTGGTTCTCAGGTTAGCGTTAGCCTAGTGGTTCTCAGGTTAGGGTTAAGGTTAGCCTAGTGGTTCTCAGGTTAGTGTTAGAGTTAGCCTAGTGGTTCTCAGGTTAGGGTTAGAGTTAGCCTATTGGTTCCCTGTTAGCTTTAGAGTTAGCCTAGTGGTTCTCAGTAAGCGTTAGGGTTAGCCTAGTGGTTCTCAGATTAGGGTTAGGGTTAGCCTAGTGGTTCTCAGGTTAGGTTTAGAGTTAGCCCTGTTAGCTTTAGGGTTAGCCTAGTGGCTCTCAGGTTAGGGTTAGCCTAGTGGTTCTCAGGTTAGGGTTAGCCTAGTGGTCCCCCGTTAGCGTTAGGGTTAGCCTAGTCGTTCTCAGGTTAGAGTTAGGGTTAGCCTAGTGGTTCTCAGGTTAGGGTTAGCCTAGTGGTTCCCTGTTAGCGTTAGGGTTAGCCTAGTGGTTCTCAGGTTAGAGTTAGGGTTAGCCTAGTGGTTCTCAGGTTAGGGTTAGCCTAGTGGTTCTCAAGTTAGAGTTAGGGTTAGCCTAGTGGTTCTCAGGTTAGAGTTAGCCTAGTGGTTCCCCGATAGCGTTAGGATCAGCCCTGACTTGATTAAAGCGTCTGCTGGAAGACGAACTGTAAGCCTCACCACTGCATGTTTTAAAGCCAACGTGTTGTTCTCCTGAAGGTACTACCTGTGTCTCCAGCTGAGGAAGGACATCATGAGCGGCGTGCTGCCCTGCTCCTTCGTCACCCTCTCCCTGCTGGGCTCCTACGCCGCGCAGTCGGAGCTGGGAGAGTATGACCCAGAGGTCCACGGGCCGGACTACGTCAGGGAGCTGAGCCTGGCCCCGGGACAGAGCCCAGAGCTGGAAGACAAGGTCATGGAGCTGCACCGCACCTACAGGTGAAGCCGGGCCCGAGGGGTGGTGTGGTGAGGGTGGGGGTCCCTAACGGCGCTCCTGGTCTGGTAGATAAGACCCGGCAGGCCTTTATCAGGTGCCACCATAGTGTGTGTATGTGTGTGTGTGACCACGATAGCGTGAACACAGCATCACTCTGCATGAGACGGGCAGGGAGACCTTCAGGGCTGTTGCTTGGTTTAGACTTTATTTTCTCTTCTCTGCCCCGTGCGCCCCAGGTCCATGAGTCCAGCTCAGGCGGACCTGTTGTTCCTGGAGAATGCTAAGAAGCTGTCCATGTACGGAGTAGACCTGCACCAAGCCAAGGTCTGGACCAGGATATGCAATGAGTTGGATCTGCTGTGTGGAGTCACTAAGAGTTTACCAATTTTTGTTTCTCATTATTTAATCCAGTTAAAGTACCTATTATTATCTTTATAAATAAAATATATTTTATTTATAAAGTTATTATGTAATGTAATAATTTGTATTTGCATGTCTGCATAATAACCGAGACAGCAATCCCGGGTTACATACTGTAACAAGGTTTCCTGTTAAAATAAGGACACCATAGCATAACCCTCCCCGTGGATAACAGTGCCCCTTAGTGGCCAATCAGGGGTACAAGCACGGTATAAAGTCTGGCATTACGTTCAGCACTACACATCTGAATACTTGAAACAGAACAAGCGATGCCAACTGTTTGTGGTGGTGCTGACGTAGGACCTGGAGGGCGTGGACATCACGCTGGGGGTCTGCTCCGGGGGCCTGATGGTGTACAAAGATAAGCTGCGGATCAACCGTTTCCCCTGGCCCAAAGTGCTCAAGCTGTCCTACAAGCGCAGCAGCTTCTTCATTAAGATACGACCGTCCGAGGTAAAGTCAGCCTTTCGTCTGGGTTTTATTATTCATTAGATGTTACATTTTAATGTTGTGTTGTTGCAACCTTTTATGTTGTCTTTCTCAAGTTTCTTCAAATGTGTGTGCTGTACTGTTAATCTTTAAACACAACACTGTACATGCTGAAACACCACAGCGAATCAATTTGTATTTGAGGATTTAACATACATGAATTACGTTTACAATATTAAATTATGAATTCGATATGATATTATTTGTTTTGAAATGCATTTTTGTTTCTCATTATTTAATCCAGTTAAATTGTATCAATCTGTTGGCTGTATGTCATGTTATCAGCCAGTAACTCATCAACGTTAAAAGAGCTTGTTTTGGTCCACAGCAAGAGCAGTATGAGAGCACCATAGGCTTCAAGCTGCCCAACTACAAGGCCTCCAAGAAGCTGTGGAAGGTTTCTGTGGAGCACCACACCTTCTTCAGGTAACCCAGCTTCTCTGTTTACTGATCCATGCTAATAGATCCTGTCACCCAACCTCTTACCTTTATCAACGCTGTGATCTCTGGAGTAGTTTCACCAGGGAAATCCCCACCACCTGTTTTGGTCCCGTATTAGAAGTCAGGGCTTTGGTGGACAGAGATTATTGGCAGTTTGTGATGATGTCAAACACCAACTGTAAGCAGGATCTTTTACGGGAATCGTGAGAATGGGTGGCATTGGGAATGTAAACCGTGGTTGACGGTTAATTGAGCGATGCTGTAGTTTAAACATCTGACCAGTTATCTGTTGGCTCTCTCAGGGTTTCCACCGTAGAGCCCCCATCGTCCCGGCGCTTCCTGGTCCTGGGGTCGAAGTTCCGCTACAGCGGACGCACACAGGCCCAGAGCCGGCAGGCCAGCAGCATGATCGACCGGCCCGCCCCGCGCTTCACCCGCTCGGCCAGTAAGAGGCTGTCGAGGAACCTGGATGAAGGTACGCACATGTTCTACCGCCGCCTACGGGCTGCTGGGGTGAAGGGGGGAGCTCCGCCAGATCACGCTGTAGTTAACTCTTCCTACCACTGCAGCTGGAGATGAACCTCTCTCAGCCTCCCGCAGATCTGAGGTAGATGATTGGTTCCTGGTGCTGGAGTCTGACCAGCCACGGGCCTCTCCAGGGCCCTCAGGTACAGGAGAACCGCGTGGGAAACACTTAACAGCTTTGTTTTGTCTTGGCTTACTACGTTTCATTTCCTTCTGCCTAACTAACAAACGGCCGTTTTTGCTTGGCGTAACATGACATGTTATGTGCATATGAGTTGTATGTATGCGTACGCTTTTCATTCCTCGTCTCCTTGACGACCAGTCGACGTTCGCGTCGGTGTGGACAGGTTATGGTGTGGATGACTTTCTGCTTTCCCTGGCATTATCCCGGGGCCTTCCCCAACCTCCCACACACGATTGGTCATGGCTACGCGTCATTGATGATATCCCAAATTGAAATTGTGATTTCATTGAACGATCACACTGTGCTTTGTCACGGCTCTATCACCGTGTGCATCCTTTGCTTGTTGCTGCTTACATTCTGCCTCGCTATCCTGGACCTAAACGGTTAAGTAACACAAGATGGCCGTGTTTCACGCTTTTGTGATTCTTCGACGCGTTTGCGACTCGGCCGGCACAACTAAAACACATTCACACCTTCTCAGCCTTCATGACTCAAACACATCCACACCTTCTCAGCTTCCATGACTCAAACACATCCACACCTTCTCAGCTTCCATGACTCAAACACATCCACACCTTCTCAGCTTCCATGACTCAAACACATCCTCCCAGCTTCCACACGTTGCACTAACATCAGCATATTGGATTCTCAGCTGTGTGCCGTATACGTCTTGTCTTTCTAACATCGCTTTCATCACTTCCACCGCCAACCAATCGCGTTACAGCTGTGATCTGTCCCTCAGCTGGGCAGCAGTCTGACCGTCCCCCCGCCCAGTCCCGGTGGGGGGGGCGCTCCGGTCAGTTTGGCACCACCTGGTGGCAGCCCGGCCAGAGGCCGGAGGACCTGTGGTTTCCGTTGCTTCAACGCCGTCCTTCTCTTCCCTTTATCCCGTCTCTTGAGTCCATGAAGCAGCCAGGTATTTAATGGAGTCCACTTGCTATGTGACGATGTCTCCCCTCTCTTCTGTTGTCGTTGTGTTTGTTGTAGCCACCATACCTTTCATGCTGGCCAAATCAAGACACTATCGCTATATAGTATTACATGCTTCTTATGTCAGACGAAAAAGGAGTCACACAATTGTTTTTGTCAGTGTCCTCGGCCAGACCCGGCTGTGCAGACAGGAGCTCTGTGGACAGATTATTACAACCAGCGGTCAGACAGCAAGACGACTGGTACCAATACTTCGACCTGAGTTCCACCCTCAGGCGAGAGGAAGCACGTCGATGTGAGTTGTTGGTTTTGTAAAACTATGACCTGAATGATGTGTAATTAAATCTCTGCCTTTTTCTGTGATCATGTCCTCAGATTTTGTGTAAAGTAAAGCCATACTCATAACTTATGAAGCTCTTCTCCTACCCCTCCTTCTGCTTCCCCTAGCCTCCTCCCTAGCTTCCTCCCTAGCCTCCTCCCTAGGCCGGCCCCTGTCTGAGGACGTGAAGGGGGGTGTTGTGAGAGACACAGAGGTCATGGAGGGGTTACAGGAGGCATTGGGCTTAGTGGGCGAGCTGAGAGAAATGGAGGGTTTGGAAGAGAGGCTGAGGGAGGTGAGGGTTCTGGAAGAGAGGCTTCAAGAAGTGGACGAGCTAGCGGAGAGGATCCAGGAAGTGCTCGAGGAGGAGTTAGGGAAGGATGAATTGGAAAAGATGGCACAGGAAGAGGAAGTTCAATCCGAGAGATCACTGGTAGAGATGGCGATGGAGAAGACGTTGGAGGAAGATGAGGTGGACGAATTGGAAGAAGATATAAAACAAGTGTTTTTCGGGCATATGGAGGATGAGGAGAGGTGCAAATCTGGGTTGGTAGACGACACCGCTCAAGTCGTGGTGAGCCAGAGGAAGGTTAGAAAGACGGTCACTGACGTCCAGGAAAGTTGGCAAGAACAAGCAGAGACAGAGCTGGTGTTTCTATCTATCGAGGAGCAGGAGATGCAAGGATGGAAAATTGAAAGAGAAAGCAGAACAACATCCGTGTTTAAGGAAGAGGGGTTAAAAATACACCTGCAGGAATCCCAGACTGAGGATAATGATGTCTGGTTCCGGCTGTTTGACCGCTTACCCTACAAGGCTGTTTACAAACCACAAGGTATATATCCTCTAACACACTTAACTACTCTGATGACCATCTCTAATTCATTGAGACAAATCCAATGTGATATGTTACAATCCATCAATAAGGAATGTGTTATTCATCCTCTTTATTTAAAAGCAGCCTCTACAGTACCAGCAGAAGAATGCTACACCTCCAAGAGTATAACAACAAAGGTTTTGGAGAGAAGGGAGGTCCTGGTTGAAGAGATCAAAACCAGAGGAGCAGAGGTCCTGGTTGATGAGATGATTACTACAGGAGCAGAGGTCCTGGTTGATGAGATGAATACCAGAGGAGCAGAGGTCCTGGTTGATGAGATGAATACCAGAGGAGCAGAAGTCTTTGGGGACAGGGAGGATGTTTGGTTTATCTTGCTGGACGTCATTCCCAGAGGGACCCCATTCGTCCCACCAGGTATTTCTAAACTCCCCTTCCAAGTTCTTCCCCAGCACCGTGTATTCCATGTGGTTATATGAGCACTCACCCGTGGGGTGGCTGGGATTGTGTTTGCAGTAGCTACCTCGGTGGAGCGTGACCAGAAGGCTTTGGAACTGAGTTACCCCGTGGAGACCACAGGTCCAACAGTTGAGGACCAAAGGGAAGTGATGGTAAAGGAGACACGTCTCCAACAAGAGGAGACGGCAGGCTCACAAACGATCCCAGCGCCAGTGTCCGTGTCGGAGAGGGTTGAGGATGACTGGTTTGTGCTGTTCCACGTTGTCCCAAGAAAAACCAGCTACGTGTCACCAGGTACTGCTGATATTGCGGGCTTTGCTTCAGCGCACAGCAGAAATCATGAGCACTTTGTGTTAGCTGGCTAGCTATCTATTGTGCGTTTAGGGGATTTGTTACATGTTGTCTCTCAGGATTGTGTCTCATCTTGGGAATGTGTTTGCATTAGTTACCTCTGTGGCACGCGACCAGGAGACTGCAAAACAGAGTGATTCCTTAGAGATGGTTCAAAGCCAAGCAGTTGAGGAGGAGAAGAGGGACGTGATGGTAAAGGATGAACGTCTTGGACCAGAAGAGACGAGGGGCACACCAGAGATACTACCAGTTCTGGAGAGGGTTGCAGATGACTGGTTTGTGCTGTTCCAGGTTATACCCAGAAAAACTACCTATGTGTCACCAGGTACTGCTGAGATCCTTTGGTTTGCTTCAGCACACAGTAGAAATCATGAGCGCTTCTTCCTGAATTGCTTTATTCCTTGTGAAGACATTGAGAAGACAACAACTGTTGAAAGGGAGAAGATAACTGGGGCCCTTGTGCAAAACATAGAGATGGAAAACATGTTGAAGTATGGAGCTGAAACACAGCCAGCACCGCTCATTAAAGAGGGAGAAGATGACTGGTTTGTCTTACTGGATGTTGGCTCTAGAGCGCCATCTGCTGTGCTACCAGGTATTGCACCCATTCCCATTTGATTAGCATCTTAGTCCATTTGTATATATGCTTTATATGTTCTCCGTTCCATGGTCGAACGTCTCAGGATCTCACGTGTTTCTCACAGTTGTCTTTGAGGACCTATCTGAAAGAGTCGCTACTGTGGCTACAGTGGAAACCTTTGAGTCTGTGGACCGAGTTACAGTTGAAGAGATCCTCCAGAAACAGGAGGACAGGCCTCCCAGACACTCAATTCCAGAACAGGAAGTCCCAACGAGGGAACGAGACGATTGGTTTGTGCTGTTGGATGTTGTTCCCAGAGAGGTGACCTATATAGCTCCAGGTACCACCACCATTTATCCCCCATCTTAACAATAAAGATAACTGTTAACATATAGCTATCTACCTAAAGACACCGAGGTAATTCTGAACCTTTTCCCTAGCAGCGCCAAGTGCAGTTTACCCAGAGGTCTCGGTGCCTCTTCAAACCGCCACAGAAAAAGCTCAGCCCAGGCCAGAGCTGGAAGACATTCTCCAGCTGCCTGCTCAGCCTCCATCCCAGAGAGACGACAGCTGGTTTGTGTTGTTCGATGCTGTCGTCATTCATCCAGGTGCTCTTTTACACTGTTTGTGTTTCACCCAGCTGGTCAGATTAGCGTCAGTGGCTTCATATTTTGATGGACATATGTCTGCTTTCTGTTCACACGCTTCCCCTTTCTTGTGCTAGTGACATTCAGCCCCATTAATGTTCCCTCTCTCTCACGCCAGTGAAAAGTCCTCTGGAGTTTAGCCAAAGCTCTGGTGTAGAGGTGAGGACCACTGAGACGATGCAGAAGGTGATAATTGTGGAGGAGAGAAGGCGAGAGGAGACAAGTCTGTCTGATTTCAAACATGTCCAAGTGACACACTACCCATCAGAGAGGGAGGGAGGAGATGAGTGGTTCAGCCTCTTCGCTGTTTCCCAAGGTACTGTTCATCAAACACTCACATCTATCTTCATTAAGAAGACCTGTTCATCCACCAAACAAGCGTATATTAAACACATCTAACCAAGCAACACGGTTTCCATTAAGTTGTAACGCCTTTTGATTGGACCGTATGGATAAGACAATTAATATTCTATTGACTGACATTTCTGAGAGGTGATAGGCACGGTTTCCCTGTTGTTTTCCAGTTTCCCCGGTAACAAGAGGGGCCGATGTTCAGGGGCCCCCGGCAGGGACAGCCCTGAGGGACACTAGGCAGGAGGAGAGGGCCGTAGTGATGGAGGAGAAGGCCGTAGTGATGGAGGAGAGACGTCCACAGGGGCCCACGCTGATACAGAGAGAGGATGGAGACGACTGGTTTATGCTCTTCCAAAGTGTTGTGGAAGAAAGTAGAAAGATGCCGACAGGTACCTTAGCGTATCATTTCAGCATTTTGTGGATGGTAGCATCTAAGATGGATGCTAGAAGGTGGATCATTTATGTTCTGTATCTCCGTCTCCGTGGCCGTAGGGGAGCGTGTCATTGTGGTCCCCAAGGAAAGAGCCTCTGAAGGGCTTCGTGCGGTAGAGCAGAGTTCCTCTGGAGGTTCTGCAGTGAAGCAGACATGGCAGCAGGAAGCTGTTGTACAGCCGGGGAAAGAGGTAGAAGATGATTGGTTTATTCTTCTGGATGTGGCGCCTAAGAAATCAGGTACGCCACGATCATCACCATCATGTCCATGAGCACAATGTGATTTATTTTGTTGGCTGAATCAGTAAATGAATGGAATGTTGAATTTTCTTTTTGATGTTATGCAGAACAATGAAAATACCTAACAATACCTGTGTGATTTGTGTCAGTCGCGCTGCCCCAGCGGGTCCGGTTCGATCCAGACCTTCGGCCTGTTGCCGCGGCAACGCTGGCGCCGGCTTCCCCAGAGGTCCGGCCTCTGTTCGGGAAGAGGATCGTGGAGGAGAGGCTCCCAGCAGCACAGCTCAGAGATGTTGTGGACGACTGGTTTGTTCTGCTAGATGCTGACCGCACAGAGTCAGGTATTCTAGGCTGCGTTTTGTTGTCGTTTGGCTTGTTTTCGCTTCAAGCTGAAACGCACGCACCTGCGTACACGTTTTCCGCCTGGTGCAAAAACACACTAATACAGGATAGAGCTGTCGCTCCGCAGAAGACCACGGGCACCGGGGGCGTGTCCGTGGTTGGCCTTGGAGCTTCATCCCGCTGCCCACCGAAGACGTTTCGTTATCCTTTCGCCGTCTTAACGCTTTACGGCCCAGTTTCTAACTCTGCTTTGAGGAGTCAGAAACCGCTTTGACGCCCGACCGCGATGGATGGAAGTATGACACCGAAACAAGGCTTTTGCTTCCAATCCACTTCATGGATATGCATGCTTCATTCCTGCCTCAAGGTTCGCCGTGTGATGGCTGTTCTAGGCAACAATGAACACAGGTAAGGTACGGTGTGCAGCAAGGCCTGCTACTAACCCTCATCAAGGTGTGGCTGTGTGTTATTTCCTCTTCCGTACCGACGCGCTCCTCTCCCTGCACTCAACCGCTCTCGTGTTTGTAACCCTGCACACGCTGCAGCTGGCTCTCGTTCCCTCCACGCTCAGCGGGGGTCTCCTCTCCCTCCGCGCTCAGCGGGGGTCTCCTCTCCCTCCGTGCTCACCGTGGGGTCTTCTCTCTCCCCAGTGGCAGCGGTGGGCTCACACCGGGGGGTCCGGCCCGTCAGCGCCCCGGTCTTCTCCCAGGCCGCCCTGGCCGAGGCGGGGCTC
>OOFG01073406.1:0-10902 GCA_900323295.1 Molva molva
CCCAAACCTAGCTTATACTTATCTTATGTTATCGTGGCTTAACCTTCCCTGGTATTGTTTTTTTATTTGCTTTGCTGAAGTGCTCTTTAGGGCTTTGCTCTTTGTGGAATCTTAACTATTAAAGTTTATCTGAACTATTACTCTAAATCTAAACTATTACTCTCAATCTTAACCATTACTCTTAATCTTATATATTACTCTTAATCCTAACAATTATTCTTGAACGAGTGTCTGAATAAGTGTCTCTGAAACCGTTTCTCCATTGGTGCCAGATGTTCCAGAGAGTGGAGCTCTTGGCTCTCTGTTTCTCTTGGAAGTCGTGTGGAAGTAGGAATGGAAACATAAGGAGGGAGCCGGAACAGAAAACCCAGAACAATAGTTAGATGTTTACCTGGAGAGACTCAAGATTTGTTCAGTCTATATATCTGGGTGCATGAACAGTGATTACTCAAAGCAAAACCACAACATTGCTTTAATCAACCATTCATTCCTTCTGTGATGTCAGCCTATAGAGTTCCATAGGGACAGATTATGGTTTGCTGTTTATGACATATCTTCTTTGGAACCATTTTGATTTTGTTTAGATCAATAAGCAGTTGAGCACAATGACACTGTATTAAATCTCAAGGAGTGTGTGTCTCAAACTGAGGAGTGTGACCATGACCCCATGACTTCATGACCATTTTCTCCAAGGTTTAAAGGGGTGTCAATGAATCATTTAAGACTTGTCCTCCCAGGTCTGGCAGTGTGCAGCACCACTGGAATGAGATCTATTACTTTGTGGACCATTTGGCTCACAAGTTCATCAGGTAGGTTTTATGAACTACAAAATATAAACAAATAAATAAAGATTGAATACCGCTTGTACCTATAAGCATATTAACATGAGAGTACCATTCTCTACTGTATATACCGTGATTTATATATTTATATGTTGGATGTGTTGTCTCGTTAGTCCTCAGCTTCGAATGTCCTTCATAGTTTTCTCAAAAGAAGGAAGGACTCTGATGGAACTAACTGAAGACAGGCAAGAAAAGAAAAAAATATGAATCAAAACAAAACCATTTTTTTGCACAACTGCTCTCTAAATGTAGTCCTTCTGCATGTGATCTTGTGTGTGTGAGCTGCAGGGAGCGGATAGGTCATGGCCTGGAGGAGCTACGCATGGTCCAGCCTGGAGGAGACACTGCCATGCACAATGGATTTCAACGGGTAACCATTTAGGCAGATTTTATATTTTGTCATTTTTTTTGCATGTATTTTTTTTAAATCCTTACTTCTAATACTTCTCTGTCCTGTACATGTGCTGCGGTAACTCCCATTCAATTCAACATCTGGGATGAATAAATGATATCTTGTTTTATGTAATCTTAAAGTCATTAGGATAATGGTGTGTCTCATGCCAATATAAGGGTGTATTTAACTTTAAAGCTGTTGAAGCAAACCTTTGTGTGCTTTTACCTTCAGGCCAGTGAACAAATCTACTATGCAACAGGGGATGGTGAGAATATTATAGCTGCCCTTTTTCTTTTGTATCTTAATGTCTGTGACACACATGCATCAGCTTTTTCGTTTTATTTATAATATCAACCTAGTTTGATACACGCGAGTGGCTCTGTTTTTAGGATCGGTCTAATGCTATTCATGGCATTCATCCAATAAGCCGACATGTCTCCACGTGGTTCCTCCAGGTTACTAACATGTCTGCTGTACTTCCTCCTGGTCATCAACATTTGTTTCTTCCAGGTTACTAACATGTCACTAACATGACTGCTGCGCTTCCTCCAGGTTACTCGCATGTTACTGACATGTCTGCGGCGTTTCCTCCAGGTTACTAACATGTGACTAACGTGTGCTGGGCATCCTCCTGGTTACTAACATTTGCTTCTTCCAGGTTACGAACATGTGACTAATATGTCTGCTGCACTTCCTCCAGGTTACTAACATGTGGCTAACATGTCTGCTGCACTTCCTCCAGGTTAATAACATGTGGCTAACATGTCTGCTGCACTTCCTCCAGGTCACTAACATGTGGCTAACATGTCTGCTGCGCTTCCTCCAGGTTAATAACATGTAGCTAACATGTCTGCTGCGCTTCCTCCAGGTTAATAACATGTAGCTAACATGTCTGCTGCGCTTCCTCCAGGTTACTAACATGTGGCTAACATGTCTGCTGCGCTTCCTCCAGGTTACCGGACCGCCAGCGTCATCATCGCGCTGACCGACGGCGAACTACGAGAGGATCAGTTTGACCTGGCAGAGAGAGAGGTAGAAACATGAGAACACAAACACACCGCTCTACTTATGTTTACTCACTTTAGAGATCACAGAAGCAGCCATAATACGCCGTTAAGGGTGGACGATCAAACCACCACATTTACAGTATTATAGTGTAGATAATATAACCATGCCAACGTAACAGCTTTTTACTTCTTATTCCAACGTGTGTTATATATTAGCCATATATTATCGTTGTATGATTGCCTCTGAAGTTGTTGTGCTCTGTCAGGCCAGCAGAGCACGCCAGCTGGGTGCAACGGTCTACTGTGTTGGAGTTAAAGATTTTAATGAAACACAGGTAAACCAATCAGCCAATCACCTAACAACCAATAAAAGGGGATGAATCACTTACAGTCTGTTCATGTTCCACTACAAACGTTCCGTTCCAGCTTTGGACAATAGCTGACGGCAAGGATCACGTCTTCCCTGTGAACGACGGCTTTCAGGCACTGCAAGGGATCATCGATTCGGTATGATTCAGCTGCACTCTTCATGAGCTGTACTTCGGATGCATGTTCTGTTATTTTAAACATTAACACTCACACGGGGTCGTGTTCCATTCTTCCCTCAAGATCCTGAAGAGATCATGCATCGAGATCCTGGCCGTAGAGCCGTCCAGCGTCTGTCAAGGAGGTAGTGGGAGGTGTTCCTCAAAACACATTTTGAACTGTAGCACAAGGTTCACCACGCATCGCTTGACACCACTCGTTTGTTTCACTACCCAATAGAGTCTTTCCAGGTGGTCGTGAGGGGCAATGGCTTCCTGCACGCACGGGATGTGCAGAAGGTCCTCTGCAGCTTCCGCATCAACGACACGGTGACGCTGAGTGAGTGGAACCGCATGGGGTCAAAGGATCCGCTCTTCTGAACTGGGCTCACGAACAGAATCATGGATTCTGCTCCAGCCGATTGATTAAAGTTCTGCCAATAGCAATATCATATATATGTCTATTGGATGTTATATGTGTTTAAAGAACATCAGAACAAGTTTGAACAACGATGACCTGTCGTATATTGCCAAGATTCCCAACAACCACCAGAACAGATCAGAATAAATTAATCAAATATTTTTCTAACATCAAGAAACCACGATTTTCATTTCTTTTTGATCTAGTTGTAATCACATCCTGTTGTCCGTTCAAAGCTGCCCAGGCTTTTGTTTTTGGAATAATGAAATGGGTGAACCACGGAGCGGTTCTGATGAGTTAGCAGAAAAACAGCTTAACAACACAAGGAGACGACCAGGAGCTTCGTTTGGAGTCTGCTTCATATTTGCTCTGTTTTGAAGAGAGACTCAAGTGGGAGCCCAGCGGCACCACCGTATTTGAAGTGTTGGCAGTGAAGCGTAGACGTTCTGCTGAGAGGGCAGTTTAATAGTCAGGGAATAGAAACCCCTTTTGCAATTGTATCCTTCTTCTTATTCCAGGGCATGGAATAAGCATTAGTCTGGAGTGTTCCCATTAGAACTTTAGAAACTACACTCTGATATACTGACCAAGGCAAAAACAGTTGAAGAATTGCCATGGGTTAGCGTCAACAAAACACTGGCATGACAGCCAATGGAGTGAAGCGAACGAAGTCCATCAGCGGTTACATAACATTTCACTCCGAAATCATTTGATCCGAGTTTGTTTTGGTTGAGAGGAACGTTGAGGGGAGGGGGGAGGGCTGAGGTAGGTCCTCTGAAGGCTCATAAGGATATAAATCCACTGTCCCCCCCCCTTAAAGCATCCTCCCAGCTCCCCTCAGCTGCTGCATCACTCAGAGCTCCTCACTCCTCAGACAGCAGAATGCGATAGCTAGCTGTGTAGCCATCATACATCTGGATAGTAGGCCACTCCCACTTGTGATGTCACTAATGGGTATATATTTAAAAGGCTTGTAATAGCTAATCGACATCACACCTGGTGGTAAAATAGACGCCCTTTTAATGATATTTTATGATAATATTATATTACATATATTAATATACACATGAATATATACATGGGTAACAGAGTTGTTTGTTGCCGTTTGTTTCCATTCCACAGTGAAGAGACCATTGGTGGTCAGAGACACGTACCTTCTGTGTCCAGCTCCTGTTTTAGACAAAGAGGGGACGTAAGTCACAAAGTCAATTCTATATAAAGATCAATTCAATGTGATGAATTCAGCATTCAGCATTGTGTTAACACTCCAGATGTTGTGTTTAAGCTCCAGATGTTGTGTTTACACTGAAGATGGTGTGGTTACATTGTTGATGTTTGTGTTTTGAACTTTATAAAAATTTGGTATGAATCTGGTTTGGTATGAATGCTCATGTTATATTTAATGATAATGGTTTCATTAAAAGTTGACATGGAACTGAATGTTGGATATTGGAACCTAAAATAAGGACCAGCTACTTGTAGTCTTATAACAAATAATCAAATGTAACGAAAACCATAACCGTCAGACAATCAATTAGGTAATAGTGGCTAGAATGACAAACATGAGGTCATAGTAGCTAGAATGACAATCAATGAGGTCATAGTAGCTGGAATGACAAACAATGAGGTCATAGTAGCTAGAATGACAATCAATGAGGTCATAGTAGCTAGAATGACAAACAATGAGGTCATAGTAGCTAGAATGACAATCAATGAGGTCATAGTAGCTCGAATGACAATCATGAGGTCATAATAGCTAGAATGACAATCAATGAGGTTATAATAGCTAGAATGACAAACAATGAGGTCATAGTAGCTAGCAACAAGCTCATGCATGGCCCTTTTGGTACATTTTTTCTAGTTTTCCGAATCAGTGATTTTCATAATTCAGCATCAAGCCTCGGTGCCAAGTCTTTTACTATTTATTGGCCGATGTAATATATCAATGTGTGACCTTTGACCTTTGGCAGGACTGCTACTCTACATGTCAGCATGAACAACGGCCTGAGCTTCATCTCCAGCGCTGTGACAACCACTGCAGTCAGCTGCGTAAGTAGGTCTACTTATTCACTAGTTACACTAGCTTTGTAAATAGGCCTACTCTGTGAGACTACAACAACTACAACAACAACACACTAGGAGTTAAACATACGAGCTGTGTAAGTAGTCAAGTCAAGTCAACTTTATTTATATAGCACATTTCACACACAAGGCGGACTCAATGGGCTTCACATAAAAACATGTCAGACAATAAAATAAAACAGGACTTCAAAGAGTGCATAAAATACATTTAACAACTGGATTTAAAGGAATCAATAAAATACATGAAAACAGGATTTAAAAGAATGCATGGAAGACATTTGAATAAAATAATAAGTTAAAATTGCATTATAGTAGTAAGAAGGAGGCCTACTCTGTGAAACTACAACCACAACACACACTAGTGACACATACTAGCTGTGTAAGTAGGCCTACTCCCTGAAGCTACAACAACAACAACACACACTAGTGACACATACTAGCTGTGTAAGTAAGCCTACTCTGTGAAACTACAACATTTGATCAACTTCACAGCAGGATTCCCAATGGGGCAGATTACGGTTTTAAAAACGAATCTAATCTGTCCTCAAGTGATTCTTTCCAACAGATGGAATTCATTCACATATTTTGGAGGCAGTCTAAAGAAAAGTTAATGTCTGCAACATGTTGTCCCATTGATATTTGAGATTGATTATGAGTTTGGTTATCTTAACGCTGAAATCAATTCTAAGTTTGTCATAAGTGTATCTTTGGGTATTCATAACAAGACTATGATGTGTAAGTGGTAAATATCATAGACCTGGTAAATCCATTCTTTTGGTCATCATAATCTTCATCATATTTCCATATTTCCATGATACTCTCATGACAATGTTTAGGGTTGATCATTGTCTTGCTAAAATTTAGGTGCCATAAAAATTTAAAAAGAAACATGATAACAAAAACCTTCTCAGGTCAGTGAAATGAGTTCAGTGTGTATCTTCTGTCTCCTGTCTAGTCTGATGGGACCTTCATAGCCGTCGCTCTGCTGATCCTGATGCTGCTACTCATCCTGGCTCTACTCTGGTGGTTCTGGCCTCTGTGCTGCACTGTGGTAGGTCGGCCAACTTGTGTTTTTTCCGCTGTGGAGTCAGGGGACTAGAACACAAAAGCAATTCTTTATTTATTTTTGGCAAAATTGCCAGCCAAAACATGATTTGTTATTAGTTTATAAGATATTCGATATTCATGATTGAGTTGAGCTGAGGTGAAGTGAAAGTTCAAAGCATTCTTCAGAGCTGCACTCAATGTTTTTGAGATTACATAAATTATAAATATAGGAGATTACATCATATATATATATACATGTGTATATATAAATATTAGAGTAAGTTCATGAAACATGTACCTCCAGGAAGAGGACAGCAGTCTGTTGAATCTGATGTTGCTGTTCACAGATCATCCACGACCCCCCACCTCCGGTGATGGAGTACAGCTCTGTGAGTCACTCATCTTAGATGTTCCTCTCAGGAGGATAGAGATTCTAGTGTGGACACGTTCTTAACAATATCATAACTTGTGTTTTAATGCTCACTTCCAGATTTTCAAATCCGAAAAAAAACGTAAAAGCTGTAATTACATTTAAATATCACAATTGAAAATTTGCCATAACAAAAGTTGGCTGCATGTCACACACACACACACACACACACACAAACACACCCGGAGTTTTCAAGCTGTGTGACCTCCGGCTGATATGTAGCCTTAGCATGTCAAGTGATCCTTCAATACGATATGTTGTTTTCTCTCGTTAAGGATGAAGAGGACGAAGGATACCCCAAGAAGAGATGGCCCACCGTGGACGCCTCGTACTACGGGGGGCGAGGAGTGGGAGGCATCAAAAGAATGGAAGTAGGTCATGCATCCATGATATTCAATACTGGTTACATTTACATTACATTTCGTCCATTTTTGGTACAACACTGTGGTTTGGATGACCTGCGAGCAGAGAAAGAGGTTGTCTTCAACAGAGACCTTTCCAACCTATTGCAGGATTTATCGGCAGATAAGGAGTGAGTCGTTCTTGGGAGGGAAGAAAGTGGAGTTGATCCAACATGGAGTGACATGCGGGAATTTAAGGAGGTCAGGCTTAAAGCTGGGAATAATAACCAGCGGAAAAAGTACCAGCAATAACTTAAGGAGAATTAAATTAGAAGCAAAGGATGAAATGTCCCCACTCTGAATATTTAAGTGAAGATCCTGACCATGACAGTCACGGTAGATTAGGTTACCAAGAAGCCCCGTGTTCAGCTCCAACTGAAATCAATCGAGTTTAAAAGATTTCCTTTTCG
Source organism: Molva molva (assembly GCA_900323295.1). NCBI lineage: Eukaryota > Metazoa > Chordata > Actinopteri > Gadiformes > Lotidae > Molva > Molva molva. The sequence continues at coordinate 7,559 of OOFG01073406.1, forward strand.
TCGTTTTTTTTTAAACCAGATGGCTTGGTGTGTTAGGAAGAGTTTGTGGTGATGTGGTGGAGGTGGCTTTTCACTTAAACAGGCCTATTTAAAGCCCACTAATGAACAGCATGTCTCTGAACTAAGGCCAGATAAATATCAGAAATAATATTTGACTCAGTTAACAGTTTAGTCAGTGTTGTGAAATAATAATCTCCTCAATATCATTCATGCAAGTTTTTGACAAAAAAAGTACGAGTGAAACAAAGACCTTGCTAATGGAACATCCCAGTGTGCCTATGTGAACATGAATAACATTGATGTTTGCCAGATGTTAAATAAACCAACTTCTATTCTCATGTCCAGGTGTACTGGGGGGACAAGGGGTCCACAGAGGAGGGGGCTAAACTAGAGAAGGCGAAGAACGCCCGCGTGGTAATGCCTGAACAAGACTTTGAGTATCCGCCGTCACGGACCTTCAACAATGGCGTGCGCAGACCCGTCCGTCCTCAGAAATGGTATTCACCCATCAAGGTAAACATGTTGTATTTATGTAACCTATGACAGGATGCTCTCACGGGAGATACAGTCATCATTTCTGGTCAGGCAGTTAATGAGGCGTAAAAGGGTCCTTATTTTATAACCAGGTGTGAGGTTGGTCATTATAAGCCACTTGAAAAATATGCCCACTTGTGACAACACAAATGGGTCCCCCCGAGAATGATGATGAATACATTACCAGGTTTCACAGTACACCAAGTAGGTGACTGTGGAGTGGTCTGTGTAAACACAGTACACTCCAACTTGTGATGTCACAAATGTGTGAAATGGCTTAACATTTAAGTGCTACTGCTATGTATCATTCTTTATAAGTACCAGCACGCACGTCATCATCTTTCTATGCAAATGTCTCACTTTATTAGGTACACCCAACATTGCTGGGCTGCAACTCAGCACATAAAACACAAATGGTCAAAATCAGTTTTCATCTGTTGTTTGAACAAACGAGATCCAAGAGCCTGATGTTTGGTGCCAGACATGAGGCCTGCAGCCTCAGAAACTGCTGACCTGTGGAGCCTTTCACACACCACAGCCCTCCTCGTGGAGTTTCCAGATAATGATCAGAGAATACGAAACAAACGTGAAGTCAAAAGGAGTTCTGTGGTTTTCAGTCTGACAGGAAAGAACACAACTACCTATGCGACCGCTCTCTTACTTCCGGTTGTCTGACATTAGCGATAGAGGCGCACAGCCCCGTCGGACTCCTGTCAGCCAAGAACAGGAAAATGAGGCTAGGACTAGCGCTAAAACCGGGCTTCTTGCAAAGGCTTGATTAAACTACACGATGAAGCTTCCCGCTTCGACACGCAGAGTCACTTCTTAAACACGGAATTGCAAAAACAACAGTCTGGATCTGTACGACCATCAATTTTTCTTAGCAGACATGAGGTCCAATCATACCAGTGGAGCACATTGGTATGACATGACCTCATGTGAGTGCAACAGTGTGCACCAGGGTGTTGCAGCACTATGGTGGATTACAGATGACCTCATAGTACTCAGACCCAGACATACATAGACATACTTGCGCATAGTCCTGCACAACTCCTGCAAAAGATCTCAATCCAATAGAGGCTCTTTCAAATTAGGTGGGACCTATTTCATAGTCCATTTATTCAGTCTGTTGTACACAGTGTATTTTATACAGTCTGTTTAAAACTCTGGTTTATAGTGTGGTTTATAAAGTTGCCATTGATTGTATATTATATAAGTGTGGTCAAAACATTCATACCATACTTATATAAACCATACATACCATACATAATATATAAACCATACAAACCATACTTATATAAACCATACATACCATACATAATATATAAACCATACATACCATACATAATATATAAACCATACAAACCATACTTATATAAACCAAACACAATAGGTAGTAGGTCAACGTCTTGCATGTTCTTTTGAAAGTTTTTCTGTTTCTCGTGTTCATGTGTTCAAGGACACGCTTAATAAAGTTGGGTTCACAACATGCTAGTCAGCTGTATAGGTTCATAACACGGGAGTCAGCTGTAAAGACAAATGAAAACCAGACGTGAATTGAATTGGGCTGACCTCCGACGCATTAAATCTCTGGAGCTGGCGTGATTACTAACCAAATATTTTCCTCTCGGAATATGTGCCTCTCTCTTATGTAATGCGTTTCTATGGGACACGTCTCTCTCTTAGCAATACCGGCCAGATCCAAACCCATGGCATTGTGTGACACTAACACAGAGTAAACAATACAGTGGAGCAGCGCTAGCCGCTAGCCGCTATGAAGTCAAGCTCATATATCCTACATGCTGTAGTGTTTGTTTTGTTTCAAACCCGCACATAAAATATAAACTTAATAAACAGGACGATAATTTGTGGCTGATTTTTGTTTCCTGGCCAGGGTAAGCTGGACGCACTGGGCCTGCTGCTGAGGAAGAGCTACGCCCGGGTCTCTGTGATGCGACCCCACCCAGGGGACAAGGTGAGGAGTTCACTTGTTCAACGGCTGACGAGAAACTTCACCCGACAACAGCTGACGACCACCAACAGGGCTGACACACCGGCCTCATGTTGCTGAGGGTTGGTGTGTGTTGTGTGTGTTGGTGTGTGTTGGTGGTTGTTGATGCGTGTTAGTGCAAGTTGGTGTGTGTTGGTGGTTGTTGATGCGTGTTAGTGCAAGTTGGTGTGTGTTGGTGGTTGTTGATGCGTGTTAGTGCAAGTTGGTGTGTGTTGGTGCAGGTTGATGTGTGTTGTGTGTGTTGGTGTGTATTGATGTGTGTTGATGTGTGTTGGTGTGTGTTGGTGTGTGTTGATGTGTGTTGATGCGTGTTGTGCGTGTTGTGTGTGTGTTGGTGCGTGTTGGTGTGTGTTGTGCGTGTTGTGTGCGTGTTGTGTGCGTGTTGTGTGTGTGTTGGTGCGTGTTGTGCGTGTTGTGTGCGTGTTGTGTGCGTGTTGTGTGTGTGTTGGTGCGTGTTGGTGCGTGTTAGTGTGTTGGGGTGTGTTGGTGCGTGTTGGTGCGTGTTAGTGTGTTGGTGTGTTGGTGTGTGTTGGTGCGTGTTGTGTGCGTGTTGTGTGCGTGTTGTGTGCGTGTTGGTGCATTGTGTAGCATCTTAACAAACCCCCACATTGGGCCGCTGTGTCAGACCCGTTGGTGGTTGTTGGGGTGGTGAAAGTTAACAGTTTGTAACTTCCAACCTGGGTCAACATTCTGTGGTTAGCGTTGGTGTGTGTTGGTGTGTGTTGGTGTGTATTGGTGTGTGTTGGTGTGTGTTGGTGTGTGTTGGTGTGTGTTGGTGTGTGTTGGTGTGTGTTGTGCG
>OOFG01073408.1:0-12430 GCA_900323295.1 Molva molva
TGAGGAAGCTCCACATCGTGGTTGACTCTCTGGTCAACCACAGGAAGGGTGAGCTTGGTGCTCTTACCACACACTCTGCACACACCTCCGATTTCTGTTGATCCAGCCCAGGTCAGTTAGTCGCCCTGGGGCCAGATCCGGCCCCCCTGCAATTTTTCTCTGGAGTTACTTTGCAATGTGTGTTTTTGAGCGGGCCTGTTTTGTTGTTTCTTTGCCAATCACTGTGGATTCTCGCGACGACATGGATTTGAATATGTGGATAAATGTATTAGAAAATAAAATAATATCAGTGAAAACATAGGTTAGAAAATTTCATATACTGCATACAAGAAATACTGGGAGAAACTGATCTCATTGCTGAGTTATGACCAAGTGTGAGTGAGTGTGTGTGCCCAGAGTATTTGCCCCTCCGAATCTGGTCCCAGGTGAGATCTATTTTCAATGACCCCTGGGTCAAAAGGTTTCACGTAAACGGATCTGTGCTTTGTCTCCTTCCAGAGCTGTGCGGCAACACGGCGGTGTTTGCCAAAAGCATGGCCATGCTGGGGAACTCTGAGGACAACACTGCGCTGTCGCGGGCGCTGTCTCAGCTGGCTGAGGTGGAGGACAAGATGGAGCAACTGCACCAGGATCAGGCGGCCAGCGACTTCTTCATCCTGGCGGAGCTGCTGGGCGACTACATCCGCCTGCTGGGCACCGTGCGGGTACGCTGCGCAAGCGGTGCTTCTGCCGAGTCCGCAAGCATGAGCATTACTACATGCAAATAGATGTGTCGACATTCAAGCATATTACTCAGAGGCTGCATTCCTCCCATAGGTTAGCAACCTTTTGCCCTTCTCTGCGGCGGCACATGTCAACTAAGCGCTGACTGATTGGAGCAGTACAAAGAGAGACTCATTTCTGGATTAGCTAGTCGATTCCAGTTGGTCCATGTACATTTGGGTTTGAAAACGCTGTACTGCCGCCTCGTGTACACATTAACGTAACCTGTGAAGATCTGCATTGTTTCTCTGCATCGCAACAAGGATCTTCGTGGACGCGATGTACGAAGAACTATTAATCTAGCTTCACACGTGTCTTTCTTACCAAGCAAAATAAGTCCTTGTGACCTTGATGCCCTTGTAGTATTTGGGAAAGGGGTTAAATGGCACGCAAGTGATTACTTTGCAAATAACTCTTCAAACTGCTATCTTTCGTGTACTTGTTTAAGTGCAAGAGAGCTGTCTAAGTGCTTTCCTGCTGAACCAATTTGGTGTTTGATTTGGGACAGTGCAACGGCCTTTCTGCATGCTACATTTACCCAAAGAACCCTTCTTGCAGAACATTGTGGCATCCCCCATCCTCCAACATGTAAACACGGCCGCTGTTGTCATTCCTAATGCGATAATGTGTGCGCGTGTGTGTTTGGTTTCTGTCCCGTGTAAATGCCTGCATCTGCCCACAGGGCTGCTTTGGCCAGCGCATGCGGGCGTGGCAGCGCTGGCAGGAGGCTCAGAGCACGCTGCAGAGGAAGAGGGAGGCGGAGGCCAAGCTGCTGTGGGCCAACAAGCCTGACAAACTGCAGCAGGCCAAGGAGGACATCACCGAGGTAGGTCCAGGTCCAGGGGCCTGGTCAGCCCAGGAACGGGAAGCACCGATTGGCAATCGACAGTTCGTTGTGGATTTGGATTGATGTTTGTCATAAAACCTTTCCAATGGAAAGGTTTTATTTGTATCAGCCATTACCAGCGGTTACAAGCCATAACAAAATGAGATCACAAGTGGAAGTGTTATGGCAGCAAATCACTGCCATAATGTTTTGAATTTTAAAAGCCATTGAATTTTGTATATGGAAATGTGAACCTTTTGAAATCACCTTTGAAAACCAGGTAATCTAAATGTATTAATTTTGAATTAACCTCTTTGAAATAAAAATATTGCATTTCAAGTTGTAACATTTCAAAAACACTGGGTGGACACTCCCACTTGTTGATTGTGACATGGCTTGTAATGGCTAATCAACATCCCAGGATCCCCCAGTAGCTGAATACACTGTATACAGTCCCCTAGTCTTCCTGGGGTGTACATAACACATAAGACATAAACAACATAACAGATTTGTAAAAACAAATTCATAGAATACAATAACATTCAATGAGTTGAGGACACAATATGATACAATAGCTTAAATGCAATCAGAAACGATCCATCAAAAGTTGTGAACATTATTATTTTACAATCAAATGACTTGCCAACTGAAACTGAGATGTAATTATAGTAATTACTTATTTCCTTCAAAGTAGGATTTAAGATTTAAGATACCGCCTGAACAATGTCTTGCAGGTAACTTCAAAGGATTTACTGGGATATTATTCCAGTTATGAAGATGCTTAGTAATATCTCTGTGTGTCTGTGCGTTTCTGTGTTTCTGTGTGTTGGCTATTGGTGAGTGATGCCAGTCGATTCGTTCCATCATTGTTTTCATGTCCACAGTGGGAGTCAAGAGTCACCCAGTATGAGAGGGATTTTGACCGCATCAGTGTGACCGTACGCAAGGAGGTGCTACAGTTTGAGGTACTTTCATGTGTCTCGATTCCATCTGCCTTTTTTTATGTCTGACCTTCATGACAAAAAGCTTGGGAACTAAAATACTATCTGCTTTTTTGTGTTTTCAGAAAGAAAAAGCAAAGGACTTCAAGATCCAGATATTTAAGTATTTGGAGACAATGCTACAGTCTCAACAGCGGGTAGGCTACATTTAATTGGATACTATATACTATATGGATTCATGTTAACGTTATATCCATAGAATCAGAAAAACAGAAATCCGAAATTTACTTATTATGTTATTAGGGTATATAAGGGTTATTAAGATGTGTATTAAGCCCTGTCACTTCAACTTTTTTTATCTTTTTATCTTTACAAAATGCTTTGTGCGCCTGTAAGCTTTGGTGTCTTTCTCTCAGTACACAGGGAAAAAGCCTCCAAAAAGAATAGGGAATGGGTCTCATGGGAATCAAACTATGTTAAATACATATAATAATATATATAATCATAATTCATATTTGTATATGTCTGAGGTTTAATTAACACATTTTCAACATACTTTTTTGCAGCTTATAAAGTTTTGGGAGGCATTCTTGCCTGAGGCCAAGGCCATCGCTTAAGAACGAAGAAAATGTTTCCAAAATCAAACCCCAACTGCCTTTTTGAACACTTTACCTCCTGACCAGGGAACTGAATGGATTCTTTACGCGTCAAAGAAACTTCCATCCTTTCACAAAGAATTTTTATATTGATTTTGTACAGTTGTTTAAAAGAATGTGCTGCCCACAATAAGACGGTATTGTCTTTGGTTAACTCCTTATTACTGTTACTAACGTAAAGGCTTAAAGGCAGCATTATGATGAGGGTTTTTTTCTGCTACAGTATTTGTAAATACCACTGTAAGCTTACAGTGGTGTGCGTATGTGTGTAGTTTGACAACTACATTCAGTGTAAGGGAGGTTCTTCTCTTTGGATGGAACGAGCAACATTGTCTATTATGGTAGGAGATGGCAATATGCACGCCATTCCATCCTGTCATTCTCAGTCTTATTGTTGTAGGAGCCATGTGAGGAACTGAGAACATGGGATGTACAAAATGCATTATACAGCTATAAATATGATTATTATGGTTTAACATTAATGTTGCCAGTGTGCATTTAACATACTAGAACATTGTTACAATTTATTACACATATATTTGCAGGCGTACAGCTGCTTAAAATGCTCCAAGTGATTTTTCAATGTTGTGTAGGATTGTATACTTGTTAGAAGTATTCTTGTGTGTGCATTTTCCACTATATAATGATATAGTTGTGTGTAGGACTGAAACTGAAAGATGGGCCAACAAAAGTTATCTGGAAGGGTTGTAGAGATTGTTGACTAAACCATGTAAAATAAGTTTGACATGTACCCATACATTTTATGTACTTTGATTAATCATGAGTATTATTGTCAAATGTAAATTACGTGAAAACAATTTTAACAAATTGTTTGAGCAATCATACAAATCATGAACACATAATTCAATATTGGCTTCTATTTTCTTATTTTACATTTCAGTGCGGTTTACCGTGCTGTCATATATTTACCTGAAAGTGTGTTTTATTTTTGTAACCACTTGCATTATTTCAGACATTTCCTGATATTGGTATAGGCTACTGGTGGTATGTGGAATGGATAATGTTTTAAATGTTAAATGAATGCAAACATAGCATTGCTCAGTTTATCAAGAGGTCCATTGTAATATCTTCATACAATATGTTGTGTTATGTTCAAATCTTCGTATTCTTCTTGCACTAACAATGTCGAATGCTTTGATCTGGAAATGTTCAACTGTGGTCGAATGTTACACCATTGGAGCAAACATGACTTTTTGTTATTTGTTTAATAAAACAAAATAATTGACATATATGCCTTGAAATTAATGGTATCACCTGTGACCTGGAAATGTTTATTTTAAAGCGGGCGTGTCGTGTTTGTATATCCGGTTTGTTCGAACCTTTCCCGAGCGAAGGCAGATTAACAAGAAAGAATGGAAAGGTTCGCTGCTCGCTTCTCGTCGTGAAAACCATAACAATCACTATAGGGAGCAACACAGTACCGCAAACCACTGTCTATGCCTGTGAAAGAGTGAGCGGGTTGTCTGTCGATCGTCTGGAGTTATCTCAACGAAGGTGAGTGTGTTGTGTTTGTTTGAGATGATCCATCGAGGCAGCTTCCATGGCGAGCAGATATTACAATATTGTTGTAGCTAGCCATGTAGCTTGCTAATTTCCTTGTAGCGATACAACTGGCTCCTAGTCGACGGTAGCTGCTAGCTAAGGCGTAACGATAAGCAACGACTCCTCGTTCCGGCTTTCTGCTGACTAACGCGTTGTGGAATCGTAATACTGAGCTTTTTTTATATTTCACGCTAACTAAATTATTGTAAATCAAAACCTGTCATTGTTACTTTGTTGCTCTTAATATAGTAGGAGTGCAATGTTCATTTGGAAATTGTAGCTAATTTGGCTAACGTTGGTTCGCTGTGTAACTAATCGATGTGACCACCATGGACTGTTAGTACTGGCTTTGTCCATGGCATGTCATAAATGTGTATTAACACTGCTGGTGGTTTTGGTTTATTTGGTCGACCACGCCACGGTGGGCATTAATAAAGAGACATACCGATTGTCACCGGGGATTTGGGGCATACTCGCCATACACGATGAGCCGATAACTCTTACCTTATGCACATTTTACGGATTTCGGTAATACGAACGCTACGTTTTCTGGTTAACACATTTAAAACAAATAATATTAAATCTGGTTGTTTGGTAGAACTCAATGAAATCCTTACAAATGAATGCGCCCAGCTCTATAATTGCCTAAAGCAAATGTCTTTGGGTTGCGTTTAATTTAGTAAGTTAGAAACTCCAACAACGAATAACTCTTGAACTTTATATGCATTATTATCTAGTTAAATAAACTGAAATCAGTGAAGATGTGGACAGTCCAACCAAAGTAACATGCAGCCAGTAAACTAGCCAATAAATGATTTACTGATATTCTCCATATATAAAGAGATGAATGAGAACCTAATGTTTAACTATGTGAATGTTGTTTAACCCTTGAATATGGCAATGTCATATTCGGGGTGTGGCTGTCAGTCATGTTAATTTAGCATGTTAGGCTTCCTATATTGTTATTTAGTATAAGGATAAAGATGTGCTTGAACAGTTGTGGTAAGTTATGTAAGTTAAGTTAAGTGTTTTTATTTTTCCTCTTTCCTCATTGCTATCTCACTGTAGTTAATTAGTGACTAGCTGTAAAATATGTATTCTGTGGGTCAAGCCCCGCCCCCTGTATGGCTAATGACTTAATGATTAAGGCTAGCACAGTGAAGTTCGAAATGCACAGCAATGTGTCCAAGGGATAGTAATAGAGTAAAGAAACTCAAATAGTTGGTAAGGGCTGCCGTTTGGGAGAGAAGCAGCTGCTCACTGCCACAGTGGGAGTCTGTAGTAGTGGCAGGCCCCCCTCATGGCTGATCTTTCCAGAGAAGGTTAATCACTCCACCAAAGAGAACCTTTTATGCTTCTATAAAATCAGAAGTTGTCAATAGTGTAACTAATTTTATGATGGTAGGGATTAACTCATTTTGTCAAGATAACTTAACAAACCTACACAGTTGTGGTATCCCATTGAGACTTTTGAAATTAAGCTGCGGTAACCATACTGAGTTTTGCGTCTACAAATATTATTAAACCACTTGAGACATAACCACTACAATCTTAGGGACTGTACCGTCGGTGGATAAACATCAGTAAGGAAGAAATGCAATTACACTTTGCCCTGATTGGTAGAAATGTGGCCAGGTAACAACACCCAAGATTAAATGTCTTTGGGGTTGTGGTACAGATTGAATGTTTAATTACTCTGTCGTAAGAGCCAGGATGTTGAATAGAAATTATAAATAATTCAGTCAGTCACTTTTGCCACTGGCAAATATTAATCATTTCCTTATAGTTAATGCTTTAATTGTATTCATTTCCTTATAGATAACGCTTTAATGACAAATAACAATTAATCATGGTTTCTGTATAACCCAGAGCCTCTGGCAACTGCTCTAATTTGACATCTGGTTTCTTTGACAATTTGTTCATAGTTCAACATCATGTCAAACCGTAGTGTACATGTCATTTTATTGCAATCATACAACTAACACATATGGCTGCAGGCTGCTTCGGAAGTGGGAAAATTGCGGACAAGCTATGAGATTGTTGACAAGACTCCTTTGGGGTGCATTGGTCCCCTTACATTTCAGAAATGGGTTAATTGTTGATTTGTCTGTTTCTGGCATATACTGTTTATTTCATTTCATTTACTTCAAATGCGTCCACAAAGGTGCTGATTGACTCTGTTGTTATATAACCTGGATAAAGCCTAATCTTCGTTGTGGGAGGTAAACTGAGTGGCTTTCCATTGGGCTGTATAGTCCACCAGTGCACTATACTCTAAAAGTCAAAGTTGCAGATCCAAAATCCTCTAATTTGAGGTTGTGTTTGGGGCTCCATTTGGGCAGGATTTGGCCCAGGGCATTGAAATGTAAATATTGTACCATGAATGTCACCCCTAGTAGCTGAAAGTTAACAACAGACCAGACAATGGTTGAGGCTAGACTAGTGTTTATAGAAGGATGGCTTTGGGAGTGTCGGATTCCTAGGTAGAATGCGCAGGAGCAGTTCTGATTACAGTTCTGAGAACTTGCAGTGTTTTTATATTGGGCGAGTATACAATAACATCTATACAGTAACCTCAAGTGGAAATTACACTGTTAGTTGGTGATCTGCAGATCAGAAATGTTTGGCTAGTACCTTTATAACTTTATAATGTTGTCAGAAAGGTTAAAGAAATGCCCCATTTTAGAACATACAAATTGTACATCCTTAACACCACACGTGTCCGTTTAATATAAAAACAAACCGGCTGTATCAGCGGTGACTGGCTTCACAAAGCACTAGACCTAGGGTAAGGCCGGTGCAGAGATGATGATTGTTATTGTTATTGGTTCTACAAGGATGAGCAGCCACTCGGCATGGCCAGAGCTGCAAAGTACCTGTTTTGTAGTCACGGCGTTCTGTTCCTGGTTTTATGTAATAGCAGTGCTTCACAATTACCCTTGAGAGCAAACTACATCCCTTTGATGCTGAGATCTGTGCAGGCACTACTGGACATGACTCACCCGGAAGAGCCCACACACAAATAGTTTCAGCAGAAGCCTTCCTAAGCTCAACCATGCTGCCTTCTCACCGTTGGCATTTCTTCTTGTTTGTGTTTTCATCCACAAGTTAAATGCTTGTTAGAATTAGTAATTTCTATAATCTGCGTGTGGAGTCCTATTTGATCGCTGTCAATGTAAATATTGATGGATTAAAAGTATGAATCCATCAACATTGTGTTCTTGAACAAAGCGGTTAGCTTCCCACTGGAATGTGGGCTGACTCTCATGGCTCTATTCCCCAAGGCTTGTGTGGAGCTTGTTGGCAGAGGACATCTCATCATCTTCCATGTGTTTGTTTAGATGGAGATGTGATAACAAGTCAATACGATTAGGTCAGGATGAATCATGATTGTCAAATAAAATAATCCATTCATGCCATGGAGAGGCACACTGCTGCCTAAAAGAGCCGCTGCTAATGAGCTACGGAGCTCAGCCTCCCAAGACATTTAACGATTACCTGACTTTTGTCAGGGGGCTTTATGCCATGAAAACGCACCTTAAAAACCTTCCTACCGGTATCAGCAGCAAGTCCACTGTTGACACACTGTCTAATAGAGACATGACTAATGTTTTCCACCGGATTGACTCCTCCCATTAACATTAAATGGAAGGACCTAGAATTTGTCAGAGCAAGGATGTGCGCTTCCAGTCCTCCCTCCCTGCAAAATCCGCTTTTGGTTTTGCTGAAGGAAATATATGCTGCCATATCTTAGTCCCATCAAGGTGCTGTAATGTTAACATAATGTACCGCTATTTAAAATAACAATACATGAAATTCCTTTTGTTTTCCATGGGATTTTACTCCTAAAATGGTAGTTGGAGGCTTTTTGGTTGGTGTATAGTTTCGTATACAAACAAGATATATTTTGTAAGTCCAACCATGTCATATTGGTGACATTTGACTAAGATCACAGTGTATTGGATTTCCAGCCACATCTGATCAGGGATGTTAAGTTAATGACAGTGGCCTAAATTAACGCCAATCAAGCTTTGACTCTTAATGTTCCCCTTTCACAACTCTCATTAACCCATGTTGGATCTAGTTGAAACACTGACGCTTTCCTAATGACCAGACATCCCCATGAAGGGGAGTAACCAGCTACTGTGTTTTGCCATCGTCACCTTCACCTTCTCCTCCCAACACGTGTCCGTCTTTCATCCTGGCAGGTTTTCCACCGCATCGCTCCCAGACCACCCCAATGCTGAGCCTACCCACTGAGTGTTAGGCCTTGAGAGTGGAGCAGGGGATCGGGACAGCCAGCCCTTATCCCATGACAGTAGCCGCACCACCCTCGGGCTGCCAGTGACCAGGTGGGGTGGTGGTGGTGGTGGTGGTCTCCGGCCCAGGCGGGGTGGCCCTTCTCTGCAGTACTTCCTCCCCAGGCAGCCGCCAGCCTGACCCGCTCACACCATGGACCCGCAAAGAGACAAGTTCAGTGAGCGGCCGGCCCGGAGCACCAAGGTGTCCCAGGGGAGCCGCAGTGGTCACTCATCGCGGCCCTCCGGCTCCTCCAGCTCGTCCGGCGTGCTCATGGTGGGACCCAACTTCCGCGTGGGCAAGAAGATCGGCTGTGGCAACTTTGGCGAGTTGAAGCTTGGTGAGCTTGGCCCGGGCCCTGTGTTGTGGGTTGGGAAAGGAGACGATGGGGTGTTCTGACTTGTGATGAGGGTTTTGGAATGCTACTAAAAGACATGGAAAATGCCGAAATATAAGAGCCGTGAACCAACAATGAAACCGGGAGTATATTGATATAGTCTTTTACGTTTAGTTACTTTTGGGCTCATGCTAGCCTTTTCGATCACGCGATGCTCTTTCTCAATGTGTTGATACACGTTCACATCAAATATGTTTCAAAACAAGTCCTTGTGTTGCTTTTTAATGTAGCTTAACAATCAATTCCTTTAATTTACATTAAATGTATACATTATGTACTTCGAGTATATGCAAGGTATTTTGTCATATAATATATATAATGGTAACAGTTTCTTTGCATTCCTTGATTGGTTTCAGGTAAAAATCTCTACACCAATGAATATGTTGCTATTAAACTGGTAAGTACACATTTTATCCATTATAATTATTATTTATTTTGTGTTGATTGTTTTAATTTCCTATTGGCTATAGCTCTATCCATTTACAATGAGCATTGCATTTATGGGATTGTTTATGCGATTCCCAACATGTGATCCATAAACACCTCTAGAAGTGAACTCTATTGCATGGTGGTAATTGGTTTTGACACTTTAAGGTGACAATCCAGTAAGACATGCAACACCTAGCTCGGAGAAATTCCTAAGAAATAGCTGTAGCAATTTGGGACTTTTGATATCACCACTAGCATTAAAGAGCCAGTCAACCCACTGTTTCAACTGGAATTCGAACACTATGGGATTTAGAAAAATGTGTTCTAGGGAAGAGGGGGGCGTTATCCCCATGGTTACGACCCATGTCAACTTTGTGATACTCATTGTGTATAAGCGATGTTGTATATGAAATGCGCCACACACCGTAGTGTTGTCCGGGAATCCTAACCCTCACTCGGCAAGGGCATTAAATAAATCGCTGCTCAGACGGCGCTTCACCATCCACACACACCGTGGCATTATACAATAAGTGTCTGAAAAGCTCAACTTTCTCTTTCGTCGCAGTCAATCGCTGCCCAGACAGAGCTCCACACGTCCACACACACCGCGCCACCGGTGCCCCCCCTTGGTCGTGAAGTCTGAGTGCCTTTTCCGAGGTACTCGGACGTCACGAACAATCGCCACAGAGTGGAACGTTCACATAGTGTTTTTGGGAAAACATAGGATTTGACCCCTTTTTTTTTCTAAATTGGGGACTTATTTCAGTAACAGTGATAAAATGCATAGATTACTATGTCATGTAAGACAATTTAAGTTTTGGGTTTACAAGCTCTTTAACCATGCTGTGCTAAGGGTTGCTAAGCAGACGGTAGTTTAGGGAATTGAATGTGGAATTGCCGTTCATTTCAGTGTTCTGGTTACCCATTTGACCTTAAAGGAACGTCTCGGAAAGAATATTTTTTTATTGTCAAATGTACATGGTTTTTGTTTGGTTGCCTTAATTTATTTAAAAATAAAAGCTGGTTGTTTTCTGCTTTATAGGAACCAGTGAAATCAAGGGCGCCACAGTTGCATTTGGAGTACCGCTTCTACAAAACCTTAGGAAGTACAGGTAAGGTCAGAGAGTGCTCCTCCACTCTGTTTAACTCATTGAATTAAATAATAATTTCTTTATGGTTTATGTTTTGGAAGATGAGCGAAAAAGATTGCCATATTTCCACAACAAAGAATTAGTTGTGGGTTTATACTCGTCATTGACATACACACTAAGCCCCTGCCTCGACTTGCCGTATCCATAGGAATCTCTTTTCAGACAGCCATATCAAATCACAAGGTGACCGCACACTAGGCTTGGGCGGTATCTATTTTTTCATACCTTCCTGACATTTCACCGGGGTATACGGTATATTACGGTATTTGTGTATTTTTTTTGTATTTTTTTTGTTCTTGTCTAGCCTACAATGCTGTGTGTCTAATATGCAATATGCCAACTTCGACAAGTCTTGCTCAGTTATATGGCCTATAGAATAATGAATAGATAGACATAAGTGCCCTTCTTCCATAGATTCAGTCCAAATCTCAATGAGTAGTACCTACTTGTGCACTCGTTTTTTTTTTTTACGGTCAACGATAGTTTCCGCCAATGTTCACATATGGAAAGTAAGTTTAACCTGTATTATATAGTCTATGTGCGTTACACCCACACCAGAGCTCCACTGGCCAGGCTATTGTTTAGAGCAGGGTACTTTGTAATTCGTCTCTTGTGTAGAAATATTGACCAAACGATGGCTCTGTAGAGAGTTGTGCTGCTGCCCGACCGTCTCCTGGTTAGATATACATCTCTAGAGACACGGGACTCCTGCCGGTGATCGCGTCTTTAGTTCCCCGCGTCATATCGCTGTAATTTGGAGCGTCAATATCTGTTGAATAACTTAAAAAATGACATACTTTCAAACTTGAGATGTGTGATTGTTTTTTTTTTTTTGATATATTTTTTGCCTTTTTTTTAATGCTTTAGTATAGTAAGATAGACAGGAAGGTATGGGAGAGAGAGGGGAAGACATGCAGCAAAGGACCACGGGCAGGAATCGAACCCGGGTCGCTGCAGTAAGGACTGAGCCTTTTAAATGGTACGCGCTCTACACGGTGAGCTACCGGGGCGTGATTGTTTTAATAAACCACCACAGCAGCAGTATGCTACTATAAATGTCACTTTCAGTTTTGATGTTGGGACGTTCAGGGCGGGCGGTCATTATTGAAAAACTTGTCAAACGCAGGGGAACTCCTGCCACTAATCGGCCACTAATCGTTGGCGAACAAACCTATTTCAGTCTCAACAACAATGCAACGGCGAAGACTTTATTTTGGACTATTCAATTATATATCCTGCTTCAAAACTTTGCCAAAATACATATTAACATAATAAAAAATAAGATCATCTTCTGAATCATAAGATTCAGAAGAAAGTTGAATAGAAAGAGGTGCGTTTGTATTTTTGCTGGTATTTAATATCATACCTTCGGTATTTCTAAATACCCTGGTATACCGTAATACCGC
>OOFG01073409.1:0-11320 GCA_900323295.1 Molva molva
CAGCTCTAGGAAGAGTCCTGGTGGTTCCAAATATCTTCCATTTACGGATGATGGAGGCCACTGTGCTCATTGGGACCTTTAAAGCAGCAGAAATTTTTCTGTACCCTTCCCCAGATCTGTGCCTCGAGACAATCCTGTCTTGGAGGTCTACAGACAATTCCTTTGACTTCATGCTTGTTTTGTGGTCTGACATGCACTGTTAACTGTGGGACCTTATATAGACAGGTGTGTGCCTTTCCAAATCATGTCCAATCAACTGAATTTACCACAGGTGGACTCCAATTAAGCTGTAGAAACATCTCAAGGACGATCAGTGGAAACAGAATGCACCTGAGCTCAATTTTGAGCTTGATCGCAAAGGCTGTGAATACTTATGTACAAGTGATTTTTTTCGTTTTTTTTTTTCAATAAATTTGCAAACATTTAAAAAAATATTTTTTCATGTTGTCATTATGGGGTATTGTGTGTAGAATTTTGAGGACAAAAATAAATTGAATCCATTTTGGAATAAGGCTGTAACATAACAAAATGTGGAAAAAGTGAAGCGCTGTGAATACTTTCCGTATGCACTGTAGGAACTAGAGGGAGAGATGGTAACATTCACATCTACAGTAACAACACATCACATTTGAAGAATTTGAAATCTTTTTTTAT
Source organism: Molva molva (assembly GCA_900323295.1). Taxonomy (NCBI): domain Eukaryota; kingdom Metazoa; phylum Chordata; class Actinopteri; order Gadiformes; family Lotidae; genus Molva; species Molva molva. The sequence continues at coordinate 655 of OOFG01073409.1, forward strand.
CAAAATTCTGCAACCGTGTAAACATGACTGAAAGTAGGGATCAGGGATCCCCAAGGGAATACAGTGCACCAGGGCTAGTGGATGTTGTTATACTCAGAAATCGGCTACTTCTGTTATTCGGTGACGCTGTGTGATAAGGCTCATTTTAACCTAGAGAGGGAGTCCTCTAGCATGTGTTTAACCTAGAAAGGGAGTCCTCTAAGTGGTGCTGGGAGTTTGATTCTCCTTTAATATAATGTAAGGTAAGATAATATAATATAATAATGCAAATTGAATACTAACACTTCATCGTCACAGTTCCTGGGTTGCTCCATCCTGTAACCTTGGGGCAGTTTCTCATAAAGCTCAGCGCACGTCATCCCACAGTATGGAGTCCCACCTGGCACAGGCACACACACACATATTTGTATATGATTATTTTTATGTCAGGCTTTATCATTATCATCATCATTATTATCCTTCGTCAATCATCACACTGCATAATCAGAATCAGCATAAAAGCCAGTAAACAAAATAATCTGGATCTTACTTACCTAAGCTAACTATTTCCCATAGAAGCACACCAAACGACCACCTATGTTGGGTGAGATGGATAGCACTTTTATTATGAAGCAGACAGAAAGAATGAGCCAGAGTTTGAGTAACTAACTAACTTTGAGATGACTTAATAGTTGATTTAAAAAATGAGAATTTCTGTCTTTTTAAATCCCGTATATATCAGTATATCAGAACTCTGTATGTTTATGTAAATGCAATGTAGGCTACATTTATGAATTGATACATAACAAATTGCATATAACCTACTGAATATCGCCGAAATGTTTGATGTTCCACTGTAATTGAACAGCTTTTTCATATACAGGAAATTATACAGCATAAAATGTCAGCAACATGTTGGTCTGATACAGTAAAAGGGAGATTGTTGGGAGATCACTGAAAAGGTGATCACCCAACCAGTTTGTCTCTGATACATCATGTGAGGGGTCACAATCAAATATGGTGTCAAGTTTTTGCATGTTTCTGTCTTTATTCACACTCTGTCTCTCTCTCTTTCTCACTAAGTAACTCTCTCTCTCTCTATCTCTCACACACACGTACACAGTCTCTCGCTCTCTGTCTCTCACTCTCTCTCTCTCTTCTTATCTGTCTCTCACTGTACTGTTGGGAGTTGGTGTGTGTTGCAGTAGTACGTATAAATAGTAAGTGGTTTGACAGGTCAATGTGTCAGACTGCTAACTTGTATCTCCACACTTCCTGCCTGCTTATCAGTCCCCAGCACTACTTTATCTTTCTCACCACTGACACACACACATGGAAGGCTGTTGTTTATGTGTGTGTGTGTGTGTGTGTGTGTGTGTGTGTGTGTGTGTGTGTGTGTGTGTGTGTGTGTGTGGTATATCTATGTGTGTGAGACAATCTTTTTTTTTTCTTGTGAAATGTTTAAGACTTGCATGATCGAGACTTATATGGCGGTTGTGCAAAGCGACACCAAAACAATGAGAAGGAGGGGACGTTAACATTGTGGCCAGTAACAATGAAGTTGTGCTTGGGAACACCATTAACTGCATATTAAACTGCAAACTTCATGGTCACGGATGTTCTCGACATGACTAGTAGTCTGCTGTTACATACCACATCCTATTTTACAAATAGACTGTTTGATTTATTATTCTCTTCAACTTTGTTTTGGGATGGGGAGGACATACTATGTTTGGGGCTGGGCTTGTGATGAGAGGTTTGACCTCATGCTAAACCTGAGAGCATGAGGCTGGTACTTACACATCGCTCTTGGTGGTGTACACGCTGTAGTTCAGAGACTCGATGGCCATCCAGCGCACCGGCAGCCTCCCCTGTAGGGACATTAAGACCATTCACTAAAGACGCAACAAGCAACTAATTCTGCATTATTATTAGAGATCTATTTTTTTTATGTTAGTTGTAGTTGTTGCATTATTCTGAAAAGTTATTGTATTATTAGGTATTCACAGAGTATCTGTGGATACCTATTGTATTTCTACTGGATATTATTATTATTATTTTATTTCAAACGCTTATAGCTCAGCCCGATTTCTAAAAAGTTTTCAAATTTCTCAGACATGTATCCCGGTATATTGGGTCTCCAAAAAGTTTGGTGCCAAAATTCCCATAGGGGGCGCTATAATTCGCGTCAAAGTTAAACGCTTGGCATTGGAGCCCCGATGGATGAAACATTCTGAAACTTGGTGTACATGCCTTATTTCTCATGCTGAACATTTTTGCCATTTGGACCCATAATGTTCGTCAGGATAGATTTTGCTGTACAGTGACATTTTTGAAAACATTTCAAAAATCAACTAGAAATTAGACACAGATTCAAATGACCCACAGATTCAAATGTCGACTTATGCGAAAATGAACATTTTGCAATATTCACTCAATCACAATTCCACTTGAGAAGTAATCAGGAACTTGAAACTACTTGGGGACATAGAGGCCACCCCCCTTAAGCAGTGATTCAAATTGTGGGTCGATAGCTGAAGAAATAAGGTCATAGCGCCAATTTGAATAAATGCTAAGCTATGCCCTAATGCTGAACATAAGCGCCAATGGCCACAAATGCATGTAAACGCCATTGGCTCTTTTCTGATGACCAGGATTCACTCAGAATCTCTAATGTCATTGGCCCCTACGGACGTGTTGCTGCCGATTGTTGGGAAAGGGCGGTGGCTGGCCTGGGGCGGTCGCAGGGCTGTGAATACCTTGTGTGACTGCTAGCAGTCCTAGTTATTATTTTAATTATAATTATCATCATTATTATCATCCCTTTGACATGCTGAGAAGTGGACGAAAAATCATCTAAGTGTGACCAACATTATTGAATTTATTCTAGCCATATTATCAGTTTTTAAATTAAACTAAACTTCTAAAGTCTCATTTCTAATTGTCTTGCTCTCACACTATCTATACACTGTTGCCCTCTAGATATGGTCTCAGCTCCCATCAATTCACACAAAAAAAAACTTTATATATAGATATAAAACCTTTATAACAAACATAAAATTGAAGTAGATCAATATTTTTGGGATACTCCTCATAGACAGCCTATGAGGGACCACAGTGGGTTTCATATCAACCCTGAATGATCACATTACATTCCTCATACGTTGTTCTGCACTAATGGCGTTTTATTTGCGTTGTCCGTTTAAAAAGATGTCCGGCTCTTGTGAGGACAGTAGGTCGTTGAAATATATCTGGTATTTGTAAAGGTTAAGTGTGTAGTATTTAGTGACATCTAGCGGAACGTACTTGGCAGAAATGGAATAAAATATTCATAAGTATATTTTAATTAGTGTATAATTCCATGAAATAAGAATCGTTGTTTTCATTATCTTACAATGAGCCCATTATAAGTATTTTCATGGGATCATACACTCATTAAAACATACTTATGAATGTTGTATTCCTTTTATGCCAAGTCTGTTCCGCTAGATGACACTAAATTCTACAAACTGGACTTTAAATTCAATAAAATAAATTAAAATCTATAAATTTCCTCAACCACCATACCCACAGCCATAACCACCCTCTTAATTTGATTGTTCCTCATTGCTCCTGAGATGATAGTCATGTCCTTTTCAAGCTTGATAAAGGTCAACCATGTACATAAAGTACATAAATCAAGAATGGCCCATAACTGTTCTCTTTGGAGATGTCCCAGGCCTGTTGGTTGCTTTGTACATAGTCTTAGTCATCGAGGGTGGTCTCTGCAACATACCATCGTCTTCTTGACGTAAACCTCCTCTCCTCGGGACAGCCCGAAGTCTGCGATCTTTGCCACAAGGTTGTCTCCAACCAGAACGTTCCTGGCTGCCAAATCTCTGTGGATGAACTGCAGAAAAGAGAAAGAAAAGAAAATAGAAAAGAATAGAGGTGGCTAAAGGGTGAATCCATGAATCATGATTCAAAGCTATTTTTATTCTGTGTCTTATTATTATGATCAGAGTCTTTGCAAAGCAATCCACACTATTGTTATGCTGTGTCTTCTTAATATTATTAGAGTGGTTGCAAAGCAGGCCACACTTTTGTTATTTTGTGTCTTATTATTATTATTATAATTAGTTTGGTTGCAAAGCAAGCCACACTATTGTTATTCTGTCTTAATGTTTTTATTAGTGTGGCTGCAAAGCAAGCCAAACTATTGTTATCATGTTTCTTATATTAAAAAAAAAATCGTATTATTCTTCCTCCTCATTTTGCGTAGTTATCTGCTCCTACAGTTTTGAAGGTATTAACACCAAACCACTACCAAAAAGTCGGGCATAGATCAATATATATCAATATAATATTATTATTTAATATTGAAAGTGAATGAGTCAAAAATGCTAAAATCAACCATTCCAAACCGGAACACCTGTGAGATGTCAAATTAAATTGGCATATGTAGACCGGAAGTAAGGAGGTCTCCAAAAAGCTTTGTAGCGTGGTGGCCACGCCCACCACCACAATGTATATAAAGTTCTGGAAGTCGGTGTTTAGGCCTTATTTGACATGCTGAATGCATAATTTTTGCATCAAGGACCCATAAGGTCCATCTGGATAGATCTTGCTGCACCTTGAAAGTTTTGGAAAACCTTGAAAAAATCAGAAAAACCGACCCGTAAACCCAAATGACCAAAAGACCCCAAATTTGGTACACGTGCTCCTTAGTAATGCTTGACCTCATGAATGTTTTGATTCTGTAAAAAATGTCAGAGTTATGTGCGATTTATGCGCAAATATGATTTTGCAAATGAGCCGCCATCATTCAATCAATCACAAGTCCGCTTCAGAGTACCCCAGGGACTTATAACTTGGTGGGCCCATCAAGTTTTGTGTTGATAGCTAAAAGAATTACGTCACAGGGTCAATTTCAAATAACCATTGTTGCAGGTGCTCACCAAGCTATTTTTTGTTAATGGTAGTCATTGGGGAAAAAACGCTGACTTCAACCATTCCGAAAGTGAACAACTCAGGGTTGTCAAAGTTGGTACATGTAAAAAAGTAAAGTACCACTTTGGCAACAGGGGGCGCTATAACTCGCTATCAGCAAAACGATTAGCCCCATTATTCAAACAATCACAAGTCTGCTTCAAAGTGGCCCAGGGACTTGAAATTCGCTCATTAGCCTTGCTAGCATTAGCATGTTAGCATGCTCATGGAAGTATCTTTGTAATGTTGTTGGCAACCTTAGTCTACTGTAACAAATTGTTCAACAATAGTTCTCCCTCCAATACCATAATTAAAATACATAAATATCCCAATAAACAGTTATTGTGCTATTGTCACCTGATTATTAATCATAGTTCTAGTGATATCATTTGTTCTACTAGGCTGGTTAGCCTTCGTACCAGGCAACACACACACACATCCCAGGTCCTACCTGCTTGTCACTAAGGTAGTGCATGCCGGTTGCTACGTCGACAGAGAACTGCAGCAGCTGCTGGGAGGTGAGGGTGGAGGCAGTGCCGTGCTCCTTGGCGAAGGCTGGGTCCGTCTCCAGCACCCGACTCTTCCTCAGGAAGTCCAGCAGGTTCCCGTAGGGAGCGTACTCTATGGCAATGTACAGGTAGCCTAGGCCAGACAGATAGACAGATGAGTGCAGGGAAATGTAGTTCAATGTAGTTCTGATACCGATGTGATACAAGGAATATGGATGGCCACCATTGTCAATAACTGTTTAATTAAATTTAACTATAATTTAAATGTAAACTGAAGTTATTGCCAGTATTGCCCACACTAAGCCTCGTGGCTTATTTGGAAAGACCGCAAAATATATATTTTTTTCTGCATCTTAAAGTTGCTGTAGGTAAGATTTGAGAGTTTTAAAGAGAGAGAGCAGAAGATTTTGAAACCAAAAAATGTCCCCTCCCTCTCTGCTCCCTCCCTACATTTCTCAGCCATTGAGAAGTGTTGCATTCACGCATCTGTGATTGAAAGGCAAGATGGATTCCCCAATTACCGGCTCAATTCGACTCTACGCAACTTCACTGGCTTTTGGTGCCAGGTACCACTGCAGATAGAACCTGCAGATACCCCTTCAATGTCAAGGTCGTCCTATCGATGCCGCATGAAACTGCTGTGATGTCACTTCAACAGGAAACATACAGGAACAATGGAAACATGTTAAATGTTAACATGATTGTAACTTATTGTGCAAACCAAACAGAGGAACGTCTGCACCTCGTCAATTACCAAGCCGGGGTTTTGCGGGTAGCTATTGCGGATTGCTGAGTAGTCAAGTGAATAAGAAAATTAGCAGTTGCTATAATAGTTTGGGAATACCGTGTCCCGCACGATGATGCAGTCACGCAGTATTGATTCTAGTGACGATTTTCTCTGATCAAACAATATTCTGCAGTGTTTTCACGTCACCTTTTGCTATCGCTTCAGCTTGCTTGGAACCTAACTGATGGATTGCTAGGCCATTTATAACAAATAACACTCATATAATAGCTCTTAACACGAGAAGGCACCACTGACCTAGCTTTGTCATTTTGACCGCCCAGACCGTTTCTTGTTGCAGTGACACCAAGACGCCACTAGATGGTTCATTGTACTGCACTGCTGCAAGAGTCTGCAGTCGACTCTTGACGGATTTTGACATTTGACCAATAAAAAAAACCTCATGATCTACCTTTACTGTTCATATGCTTGTAATATAAAAAAATTATTTATCCAATTGCACATTATTTAAAACTTATTTACAAGACAGGTTATAAGACGGACGACACCTGCTGGAGAAAAGGTCAACTGCGGGGATCATGTTTAGAGCGTATAAAGTCGCAAAATCGCTTTTAAGCTTGTTTTCCAATATCATTTTTGAATTTTAAGAACACACGTGTAAACAAGAAATTAGAGGCTAGTGCTGGTGCCCAGGTGTAGAGACACAAGATGAGACGTCAGGCTGTTTAGATTAGAGGCTAGTGCTGGTGCCCAGGTGTAGAGACACAAGATGAGACGTCACGCTGTTTAGATTAGAGGCTAGTGCTGGTGCCCAGGTGTAGAGACACAAGATGAGACGTCAGGCTGTTATGGTTCTTACAGTAAGGAGACTTAAGTCTTCCTGTGCTGTGTTACAAACTAAAACCCCAGTCAGCAGATTTTAAGTGGATGGTGAAAGTATGTTATTCTACACATCCACATTGAGTTGAATTATTGTAAATACTATACAGCATGCTTCAAATGATCTGGTTGTTATAACTGGCTATTCTAAGATATTGTTGTAAATCAATGTTCTGTTCAATGTCCATCTACTTTGCATCTAGCATGTCCTATCATCAGGGAGTTTAACACACAGGAACACGTATACTTATACAGAAGGGCCACTAGGTGCCGCCTGCTCACCTCGGTTCTCGCAGGCTCCTATGAGGTTGATGATATTGGGATGCTGGCCCAGTTTGCACAGCACCTCCAGCTCCCCTGCAAAGTCTCGGTGGTCATTCTCTGAGGCAAACTCTGCAGGAAGCAACACACACAGCATAGTAAGTAACCGGCAAAGGCTTCCTTTTGAAATGTTAAAGTAGGTAGTGGATGCGAGTTTACATATTTGATCAGTTGTGTTTTTTTCAGGGGGGTGTTTGAGTGTGAATCTCGTGTTCTTTAATAGGTTTGTGTGTGCATTTGGATGCATCCATTTTTATAAATTACCTTTACCTTTGAGCATCTTGATCGCGGCGCTCATTTTGTTGCCGTCCTTCTTAATCATGGCCTTGATAACCTAGATTTAGAAAACACTGTTGTTAGTCCAACGATTCAATCCCTTCATAAAAATAGAACGATGGATTCAAAGATTCTCGGAGGAGGACACCACACGTGGAGATGGAGGAGGACACCACACGTGGAGATGGAGGGGGACACCACACGTGGAGATGGAGGGGGACACCACACGTGGAGATGGAGGAGGACACCACACGTGGAGATGGAGGAGGACACCACACGTGGAGATGGAGGAATAAAGAATAGTCCGACCTGGCCAAAGTTTCCCTCGCCAATGACGTCTTCAAACTTGATGTCCTCCCACTCCAGGATGGGGTAGGTGAGGGGTTCCAGCGTGGGCTTGGGTCTCCTTGTCAGGGTCAGGGTCCCCGAGTTGAACTGGAGGATAGTCTCCTCACCCTGGATGATAATAATATATAAAATGTATCATATCCAATAAAAAGAACCCCACTCAACAATCACACATTTGTACAACACACTGATAGTGGACGAGGTCTGATATTCCCCACACTCACTTTGTTTGGTTTCAAGGAATAATTATTACAACTATACAATCTTTTTTTTATTAAATAAGACAATTACTCAGTAGGCCTACATAAACTATTGTTACGGAAGACCAGGGGCACATATATATTAACGTCCAACTTTCCACCCCACCGCTTTGAAAAAACCTAATCTCCCATTACCACTATTCATAAACACTATTATTAAATAAGAGTGTGTTTCTGGATCCCGTGGGTCAGGTGGGTGTTTCTCACCGATCCCGACTGGTACGTGAAGGTGCGTCGGCGGTTAAGCAGGGTCTTGCGGAAGAAGAAGAGGGCGAGCAGCGCCAGGAGGATGGTGACGCAGGTGACGGTGACCGAGCCCACCACTGCCACCAGCAGCTGGTACCCTTCGCCGTTTGGCCTGCCCACGCCCTGCGTGGTGGGCGTGAAGCTCTGGAAGCCTGTATGGGTGGAGGGGAGGTGGATGGCAGAAGTTGTTGGGGTGGGGTGGGGAGGGAGTGGGCAACAGTGGTAGGGTAAAAGAGAGGGAATGAGTGAAGGACCTTGGATATGCATTCCACTGAGCAGAAAAGGGAACTCTTTGGGTGATCCTGCTCAAGGCCAAATGAGACTAAGCTTAAAGTAATGTATGTATTTATCTCCAATAAATTCCAGTTTGCTCACCAAAAAAATAAATGGTTTCCTGATGAGAAGAAGGCAGAGAATATGTTGCGCCACAAACAATTTGTACATCCACATGGACATCCACATGGACATCCACATGGACAGCCACATGGACATCCACATGGACAGCCACATGGACAGCCACATGGACATCCACATGGACAGCCACATGTAATATGGATAATAATGACAGCCATATGTAATATGGATAATAATGGATAATAATAATAATATAATAATAATAATATGGATAATAATGACAGCCCCTAACTCACCGTCCACCTGGGTGGCGGCCTGAACAAACTTGCTCCACTCCCCCGGGACTTTAGAGAAGGCCCTCACACGGAACTGGTACAGCGTGCTGCCGTTCAGGGCCGTCACCTCCTTAGCTGTCTTGTTGCCGTCGTCCGTGTCCACCCACGGGTGCGGGGCACCCTGGCCCACGGGCTGGTACTCGATGACATACTTGATGATGCCTCCGTTGGGGTCCTCCGGGGGCTGCCATCGCACCTGCACGGCCGACACCGAGAGGGACAGCGCCTGCACGTTGCGCGGAGACGACGGGCCTGGAAAACACGGACAGTACATTTATGGTCTCGTCCGACACTCAAAACATTTGTAAGAATTGTATCTAAAGATGAACTCGCTGGGCTGGAATGTGAGGCACATAGATGGACTGGTTGATGTGCCTGTCAGGCCTGTCATCTCATAGCTAACCTACTGAATCAACTTTGGGGAGGGAGCAAGTCAAAAAGAAACCAGGAAATTCTATTACAATAACAACAACAACAACAAAGTTTCCACAATAAATTGGATGACAGGAAATAGGATAGCAGGTACGTTTCCATACTTCAATTGCCATAGAGCTTACATGCACCAACAAGAGCATCCTTCTTGACCCTTGTCTCCTCCCCCGCTACCTCGCTTCTAAGAGGCTCTAGTTACCCTGGCTGTTGATACGGAAGTGGTAGGGCTTGGAGGCGGGGCCCTGGCTGCCACAGTTGATGAGGCGCACCACAGCGCTGTAGTCTCGCTGGTAGTCCAGGTTGTGGAACTTAGTGGAGAGCACATTGAGCAGCGTGGTCTCCTCCCACAGTTTCCTACTGGAGGGCGATGGCCCAAACAGCTGCACTAAGAAGCCGCTGGCTTCACCTAAACTAGTTGCGCCATTGCTGCCTGGTGGGAGACGCCAGCGAACGGTGGCGTTGCGTCCATCCATCGAGCTGATGTCGATCTCGGGCCGAACTGTGGGCTCTGTGGCAACAGAGAAGACGCGTCAGGATGTGTGTGGGGGTGGTGGTGGTGGTTGTCAGAGCAGACAATATTATCTGCTCCAACCAAATAAGACAAAGTTCATAAAGTATCTTGCTGCCTAGGACCATCCAATATCACCAATAATATTACATAAGTCAACCTCTGGGTTTACTTATTTAGCTACTTCAAATGGTTGAATCGATATTCTGAAGAAGACTTTCAATCTTGTCAATTAAAAAATATTTTCAAAGAAATGTGATCTCCTGAATGGGTAATTTATTTAAATGTCTAGCACTGGCCCGCCTCTTAAAAATATTTCGAATAATTTGCAATAATTATCATGAAAAAATTATCGTATTACCCCCTTACCTGCTTGATCAAATCCTAATTTGATGCAATGAATGCTTTGGAATGAATCCTTTGGAAACTATTGTAGCCCACGCTGCAATAGTTCAAAGCATTCAGTCTTGTCCCTCTTCATTCAAAGCTCTTATTGTGGCGGGTGG
>OOFG01073412.1:0-11192 GCA_900323295.1 Molva molva
CTTTTATCACGTATCTGATGCCATTAAGGCAACCAATTGTATGAATAGTTTGGTTTTACATGGAGTAGGTCGAGATGTCCTCTCGTTTCCCACATCAAAGTAAATATAGCCGGTGGACGCGCACACACACGCACGCACGCGGATGGGGTATGGTTCGGGGTTCTGTCTCTCCGTGTTCACAGCGGACCTTGATTTAATGTCTTACAATTAAGGCACGCGGTGAATGCCAAGAGATGATCCTAATGTCTGCAAATGCCTACGCAGCCTCTGTAAACCAAACTACACCCCGGTATGATCTAAGGAGAGGAAGGTTTGGTTTGAACTTGTCGGGTTCTACTGTAATTCAGCCATTTTTTGTAATGTCTTTCCCCCCCTTGGCAGAATAAAGAAAATAAACAAAAATTAAACACTTTCTTTTTTTCATGTGATCCTGTCCAATAAACGAGAAACCTCGTTCCTCGATAAGTTCAAAGCTGATAATGTACCTCACGATGATGTCAGCCATGTTTCTGCTGAAGCTGGGAGCTGTCCAGTCCAACCACTACACAACACTGCTCTGAAGCGCTGTCCATCACACCGGGTGCTGAAATGAACACGCGCGCTGATTACGCCATTGTTTCACTTCTCAGCCACGCAGCCGCGGGAATTGTTGGGCAAATTGGTAGCCGATCAAAAAATAATGAAACATTTGGCGTGCAGTTAAGTTAATGTGTACAGTAACAGGCGAGCAAGATATTGCAGTACAAGCCTATGTGTCAGGGCTCACCTATGGCTAAAATATAGAGATGAAGCAGAGACGGCATGATGTTCTAGCTAGCCTTTCACACAGAATAGTAGAGAATATCGCCGATATATTAGAGAGATATACCCTCGTGTTAAATGAAATGGACCTTGACGTTATAAGGCTTCGACAAAAAGTCCAACGAGGCAAAGACAAAGTCTGATCTTAAGATTAAGGATAAGTTTGAGTCGTCTTATGGCATGCAGATGGCCTATGCGCTAAAAACTCAGCACAGGCGTCAGTGAACTGGCGTGGTCCGTCACCTAGTGGTGTTAGAGGGTAGGCCTTCTTCGTTTACACCCAAACAAGTCCCTCGACGCTTCCGCTGTTCCTGAGTCAAGATTTTCACACGCAAACCCATCACTAAAATGACGTGTTCTGTTACTTATCAGCCTATTAAATAAGCTGTCCGACCGCCGAACGGTGGTGAGTATTCGAGGTACTCAAGACATTATAAACGACTTCAGTCCTTGCAATAAGAAAGGATCTTGATCAATGACCTCCATAAGACACGTGAATATCAAACATCAGATCAGCAGGTGATGGAGTGATGGATTATGATGAGCATGGGGAGATAAGACAGATAAACAGTCTGGAGAGAAGTAGGCCTATGAAAACACTCAAACAGCAAGTTTTTTTCTATTAAGCCCTTTACAAGAAACGTATATATATAAACGTATATAAAAATATAAAAATAATAATAATAATAATAATATATAATAATAATAATAATATATATATATATATATATATGTCAAGTAGGCCTATACTAATTAAATACAACATTAGCGTAGGCGTATCGTTTTATGATATTCCAACAAGGTAAAATTATATTCCAAAAAAAAAAGAAGTCATAAAATCAGAACAAATTAACAACTATAGAAAACACATAGAATTAAAACATCCCAAAGTTATTAACTAGTGTAAGACGGGCCTCTACACTATATTGAAATTGATCGCAGTAAACACAAAATCGGATTGATATCTACAGTAATTCGCGAGAAGCACGCAGGCACCTATCCCTGCTCCGCGCGGGCCATAAGCGCGTTCCATAACCACGACATGTCTGCCCTCTGGTGGTTTGTATTTTGAACTCCAAACGCCAAAGTATCTCCAGGCCTGTAAGTGGATACAGGATATGGATAAATACTCCAGAAAGCTTATCATATCACAGCGCTTATCATTCATTGTTCTTGATTAAATAGATATTAAACTTAAACTTAAACTTAGAGTTACGACAGTATAAAATAAGTTGAGTTACGCAATATAACATGTTACAGGTTGGATGACCTCAATGCTGGGTGATGGGCCTTATTGACTTAGTGGCCATCTTCATTCCATCTTGGCTCTGAACGCAGGCTGGGTTTAGAGCCAAGATGGAAGCCAGTGGCCACTAGGTGAATAAGGCCTATTAAATGGGTGTCTCTATAACACAGGTTAGGCTGGTTAGAGACGCTAAATGGCAGTTGAGTGTAATTGCGTGTCCCAGCCACCACGATGTTCGCAAGCCGCACAACCCCTCGACCAGGCTCCTGTACTAAAGACCAACAATAGTGGTAAGACAACAATAAACAAGATGGATGGATTCGTGGCTATAGGGTATTTGACTCCCAACCAAAGGTTTCAGTGTCTAATCCCCAATATCCCGGTCTCCCTGTATAGGCATCCTTGAGATGCGCTAACCCCTATCTGCTCTTTAATGACATGTCTCTGAAGTCAATGTTAGTCGCTTACAGCTGAAAGTGCCTGCTAAATGACTGAATGGTGCAGAATAGCAATAAACCTAACTAATCATCTGACTGGGTTTTCAAGCAGCTCAACAGTTAATCACCTTGAGAGATCACATTCTGTGGGAGGGAAAAAAAGGAAGTTGACGTGGAAGTCAAATGGACGTCTTCCTCCCGACAGTGTCTCGGTTTGCTCTCGATTAACAAAGTGCTGACGAAGGCCATGGGGGCCGTGGACGTAATGGCCGGCTCCGGACCATCGTGTCTCGTTAGCCCGGGCCTGATTGGCCATGAAGGTGTTCCCCTGGCCGGCTCAGGATGAAGCGGCTGTCTCTGACAGACCTTACAGCTCATAACTCCTCAGGAGAACGGGCGTTGGCCCCGCCCGGGCCCCTGGAGGCCCACGGGAACAGGAGGGGAAAATATGCCACAAATGACAGGTGAAACAAGAAGGAAATATCGACCTTGGAACGTTGAGGTACGTTTCGGGAACGTCATTTTTCATTATATCTTGCAGGTTTTTTATTTTCTCGTCAAAGTAAGTTGACGTGACACGTTCAATGATGATTGAACCGAGCAGCCCATGTTTTTCTGTATGTAGAGGAGGGTGTCCCGGGCACTCCTGTAAATGCTCCTTTAACAACAGCTTGATAAACTGATTGCAGGGTGGTCAACAAACATCCAGGCCATCAAACCCCATCAGCCCTGAGTAACAGAGGAGGTGGTGTCTCCTCTATCTAATGACTACGTAGTGAATAGCATATCTTCATCCCCTATGATGAGGATTCGCTATTCCCTACTTTTAACCCATTTAGCAGATGCTTCTATCCAAAGCATCATTAGGAGCGAACCAAGCACCAGACACCACATGAAGTAGCCCCTGTGTGAAGCAGAGACAGAGTGGAGACGGGCCCCTGTGTGAAGCAGAGACAGAGTGCAGACGGGCCCCTGTGTGAAGCAGAGACAGAGTGGAGACGGGCCCCTGTGTGAAGCAGAGACAGAGTGCAGACTGGCCCCTGTGTGAAGCAGAGACAGAGTGGAGACGGGCCCCTGTGTGAAGCAGAGACAGAGTGCAGACTGGCCCCTGTGTGAAGCAGAGACAGAGTGGAGACTGAACCTTCATCAGGCTGAGAGGTGCTGGGGACTCAGGGTCAAGTGGGGGAAACATTAGTAGGGGGCCATAAGTTCAAAGTATCAATGGCTTATCTAGAAAAACGAAAAAGCCTTTATGAATAGCCCGTCTGGATATCCATCCATTTTCACTCAGTAGAACAACATTTGTGTTCTGTAAAACACGGTATACACAATTTCTGACGTCAGATGTTAACTTTAACTCAGTTGAACCCAGAGGGAAATAGATTGTGCATCCTTATTTTATCAAAATGAAACCAAAAGCTTATTTCACTGACGCTTTACCCACTCACTGGTGATAACATTTGAACGTCCTCATTTTTTAAATGTCCTTATTAAAATGTAATATATACTCCGTTCCAGTAGATGGCAATACATGCTTACAATAGGGCTATATTTTGATCACGAACTGCTTTCTGCTCCCGTGTAAAGAACATGAGTTCCCGTGGAGCTTAAAATCGGACTTTAAAAATAGGAGAATCAGTCTTCAAATAAATTTTGAGGAAAATCAATTTCAGTACTACTGCGACATGATAAAAAACAATATATGGCTTTAATGACAATCACCGCTGAAGGCGATGATGCGTTCATTACGCACAACGTCCTCAGTTAAACGCTATCCAAGACTTACCACTCGGTTCATGGTCAATGGTAGAGATCAAAATATCAAATTATACGAAATTGGAACCTTGATTGTGTAAACAACTGAATCCACCATTTTTTACTACCTTTAAGAACCATATGTCACTACACAAATTAAACTACTTCAGTTGGACGAATATATCGATAACCCGAGAGCAAAAACTAAGGGAATTTGTCAGATTATATCGGAATTTTATTTAAACCACAGGCAAAGCTTCTAAATGACCTAATATGTGTTTCATGTGGACCTTGGACATGTCAATATAAAGATATGGCACGGTACGCTCACCCGAATAGCCGTTGAAAGTTATTTATTTAAAAAGCATGACTCCTAACCCTTTATATGGTTAGAAGATATAGGGTCAAGTATCAGCGCTCAGAGGTCTGCAAGCGAGATAAAAGAAAAAAGGGTGCACGCGGTATTGTTTGTCACAATTTAAATGCCATTAATTAAAACGATAACCTGATTGGATAAGGAAAGAGAGGAGGGGGGAGTGCTCTGCCCCAATAGGCGAATCGTCTTTAATAACCCGCCTCGAGATAATGATGTAAAAGACTCTGGCGTATTGCGCGTGACTATGATCGCTGTTGAGATCCGTAGAAGGTGAAAGCAGCGCGCGATAGGCTGGGCGAGCTCAGAGAGCAAGGCAGCACATTATTAGTTTGAGAGAGTCGTCTCGTTTTCTACACCTCAGTTGACAAGTTGAGGAAGACTTCAAGATCTGAACCGCAACACTTACAGGGCACCGGGAAGAACAAACTTATAAGAGGCGTCATACACTCCACAGACAACAATAGTCCACAATAGCGGGGAATACAGCAGGCTATGGACAGGAGAATGAACTTGAACGGCACAGCAGACATTTTCCACAAAACTCTGAGCGCCGTGTCAAACAAAAAGATGGACCCTTTTCGGTCGTCCGTAGGTATTGAACTTCAAGCTCGAGACCGCCAGTCACCGATCGGCTGTTTCGACGGGACCGACTCGGACCCGATCCAGCCGGGTGGTCTGGCGGGTGGAAGAGGGGGCCCGCTAGGTCTGCCGACGGGATCTTTGTGTGTGAAATACGGGGAGAGTGGCAACAGGACGTCGGCCGCGGAAAGCAGCGGCGGG
This sequence comes from Molva molva, assembly GCA_900323295.1. Classification (NCBI taxonomy): domain Eukaryota; kingdom Metazoa; phylum Chordata; class Actinopteri; order Gadiformes; family Lotidae; genus Molva; species Molva molva. The sequence continues at coordinate 5,396 of OOFG01073412.1, forward strand.
GAGCAGAGCCCCGACGATGACAGTGACGACAGGTGCGACATGGTTCTCCTCGCCGACCCGCGGACTGGCGCGGGGAAAACGGAAGGAGGTAAGAAAAGCAAAGAGCAGAAAACGCTGAGGCTAAACATCAACGCGCGCGAGAGACGGCGGATGCACGATTTGAACGACGCGCTGGACGAGCTGCGCGGGGTCATCCCGTACGCGCACAGTCCGTCCGTGCGGAAACTCTCCAAAATAGCCACTTTGCTTCTCGCCAAAAACTACATCCTCATGCAGGCGCAGGCGCTGGAGGAGATGCGCAGGTTGGTGGCATACCTGAACCAGGGCCAGGCCATCTCTGCCGCCTCGATACCGGCCACTACAGCACTCGCGGCACCCCCCGGTTTAGGTGCGTACGAGCCGCCACCTGGGTACCCGTTCCCCACCGTCGTGCCACCGACATCCTGCCCTGATAAATGTGCGCTCTTCAACAACGTCACCTCCAGCCTCTGTAAACAGTGCACTGACAAGCCTTGAGTGCGCCTGAATAACTGCGCCAGCCAGAGACTCGAAGCACATGCGAAAAACAAAGACACGGCGTTTCAAACCCCATTGGATGGGGGGACATCTGAAGCCACCGTGGTTGTTGTTGCAGTCACCATAGGCTAGAGAAAAAAAATCAATGAATTATTTTATAATATTTACAAATGCATTCAGAAGCGCTTTTTTGTTCAGACAATACTTGATTGTGTATATAATACATCCTTAAAGTGCTGGTATGAGTGACAGAGAAAACCAAACAGATAAACAGTATATGATGATGAGTGGCGGCAAAGTATTGCAGGACAGAGTGAGTTGTTGATCACTTACTCGGCTGTAAATCTTTTTGGATATCTGAGTGACCTGACTATACTTGCGATCTTTTCTTTTTGGTTCTGTTTTTCACTTTGACAACTATAGGCTATATGGACAACTTCCTGGATTATGAACTTGTCGAACCTCACCTTTGCTGCTTTGTTTGATTCACTTCAGAGACGTGTTGTGTGCTTATACTGGTATAGGCCTGTTTCATGAACTTTTTATTTTATATGAAGAACACAAGAGGAATGTCATGGACAAAACTAATAAACTGTAGAGGAAGACTTAATTGAGTGGTTTAAATTAATCGGATACCGCTAAAATACAAGTGTTTATATTTGCGAGGGGCCTATTTTAAAGTCTTTCGACACTGTGATACAATAGGCCCGCAATTTCAGCAAAAACATAATGACACACATATTCATCAGGCCTCTTTTATCCATCTCTGCTATTTGAATTCATCAAGTTGGTTGTTTTCGTCAGCATGGCACTTTTTTTTTAAATGTTGCTGTATAGGCCTGTATTATTTGTAAATTTTCATTGAACACTCAACGATTAAAATCAATCGCGTCAGGTCGAGTTGTGGATAATATTGTAGATAGGCCTACTTTAACGAGGCTTCTATATGGCCGAAGAGGGCCATTTGTATGTGTTTCAGTGTTTAAAGCTTTATTAAAATATTTTGAACAACATAACTGTTGTCTGTTCGTGTGCTGACTAAATAAATAGACAAACGCAACCGCCTAACTGCATGGGGTTAGCATTTTCATTTATTTAAATTAAGAATCATTCTGAAATCGTTATTATTTAGTCCTATACAATGAACTCATGAGCAAATATTTATTTTGGACTTTTAATTATTTGCATTGTTTCAATTTGAAAGTTATTTATCGTGAAGCTGATGTAATCTTACAACATGCCAGTTATGAGTGTCGGGAACAGACCAGGTGCAACATTTTATGCTCCATCAAATTGGTAACTTTCTAAGTCATAAGAAGCTTCAGCTGAAGATAGTTAGACGTGGCAGGATGAACATTGCCCTGGGGCAGAGGGAATGTATGGGATTACAAGACAAAAATCACCGGCCACTATAATTATGAATTAAAATAATTTCCATGACGATGCGTGTGATAGCGTGTTAATTTGAAAACAATTGTATACAAAAACTGTCGACGGCGATACCTTGGTTCACTTAATGAAACATGTCGTTAAGGCAATTAGAGCACCAGAATGTGATTAAGGAACGTAATTACGCCACTGTTCGATGCCGTGATCTGCAGTCTTTAATCACAACACAGTAATCATCCGCGCCTATTGTTCATTCTGTACCCCACACACCTTGCTTCTCAATGGAAAACAACAACATAGCTAAATATACTTAGGATTTAACATTAGATTGAATATTTGAGAAAACTAAAGGCAGCTAAACATTTGTAACGAATATTTTCAAATAATTGTATTTTTATTCTTCTTTTTAGATTTTAAGTGTTTGTTGAACTTTTTGTTGGCCCAAAGGCCCTCGATGTTTGACTGTTGTGTCGGAAGCGTAAAAATAAGCAAGTTTAACGTTGGAGCCTGTTAAAGAAACCAAGCCAGAGAAGTGAAATAATATTAAATCATAATAAGGAATAAGGAATAGACGACGACAAAACCATTTCGGTGTTGGCCTATAGGCCTACTACAAAATGACGGAAGTATATAGGCTTATAATTGTGACATGACATTATGCCATGTAGGCATTCCTCAAAGAAAATAGAATTACATTTTCGACCTCGTATTGGAGTCTTGATTTATTAGACAACTTTTTTTTGTAAAGATTTTTACCGATAAGGATTTTACGTTTTGGAAATAGGCTAGTAACTTTGTATAGAAGTCAGTGGCATTCAACAGACAGCCTCAATACTTCAAAGAATTAACAATTAATGTATTTTTGCAGGAACATAAAATAATAATAAGAAGCCATAACAAATAAAAAAATGTATAATACAATAACTATTTGCTGAAATGACCCCCTCAAAACGCTACATTGGGCATGCAGGCCTGTATATAAAATAGAGGTCATTGCAATACGAAAAAAAATCAAAGTGATTTTCTAAGGAACACAATTTACACAACCGTTTGCCTGGAAACAAAGTGGGGAAAAAGGAACAAATAAAAAGGTATTCGTTTATTAACTGACACTGTCAAGCAAGAGTGACACTGGGCTCGCCAGATCTCAATGTTGTCATGTTTCCGCCCACCTCACCTCCGTCTGTATGAGGTCATTACTCTGTCCCATTTAATCCCATCACACACGTCTACTGCGACCCTCACACGATCAGCATTCATCAAGAACGGGTATAACGAGGCTGACTGCAAAAAATGGCGAGGCATAGAAAACGGTTACAACTCATTCTCCATTTCCCATTTCTCTCATGAACGAAAAAGTCCACAAAAAAGAAAAGGCGTTATGTTTACAAACAGGCTACATGCTAGAAATATTCCGCTTTTTTTCCCGGGCCTGTAAAGAGACTTCACAAATAGCCTACATTAATTATGCAATATGCATTAATGCACAATTGACTGGAGCATTTAACCCATACTAATATACACATTAGGCGAGAAGAGGCGATTCCCCAGGGGGGAGACGGAGCCATATGTGTGGGGTAGACGAACCACAGCAGCCGACGGAAAACACAGCATTCAAATAAGCCCGTTTGTACAAAAAGAAGATTGTAAGGCTATTAAAAAAATACAGTTCAGTTTTACAGTGGGATCCCCGCCCCCTACGGCACAGTGAGTGCCGTCGTTACAAGCTTGTAACCCAACACACAGAGACATCTTTTAAAGTAATAGAGGAGTTTGTTTGTTTTCCCTACATCGCCCTGGGGGGGCACCTACCAAGATCCGGTTTCTATTAGGCCTACAGAGCCCACAGTTTGCCTGTATTTCTTCATGATACAACGGAACCTATCTTAAAGATACTGACAGCAAGACTCAAGGGGGGGTCATGAATAAAATAGAAAGATAAAAAAATAAAAAAACAAATGCTCCTTTTCATAAACCATAAAATATCCAATTTACCATATCAAGAGGCAACATGGCACTTATTCATAACAAGTGATGTAGGCCTGAGATTGATAAACATGGAAATTCAAAATATACATACACTATAGATTGGATTGAACTGACCTTTCCCTATCAGCAGCAGACAAAAGCAGTAGCAATTGAATGGCCCAAGCTCTGTCACAAGCGGTAGTATACACAGAAATATGTCCTGCATTGGCTGAGACAGCAAATCAACCCTGCACTGGGATCCTCTTTTGTCATGCCAGTGATAGCGATGCATAATGCACAACTTGTATTATTTATCTACTTGCTTGGTTTTATTTTTATATATTTTTGGGAGACACTCCACAGCGTTAGATAATTGAGTGCCAAAAGCTGAATGAACTTCAATTTGAGAGGTTTATGAAATCAAATCCCGAAAATGTATAAGAAAAAAATATTTTATAGCCAAAATATGGCAATAGCCTCTAAAGATGAAATTCTAAAACGAAGTGTATTTATTGGGGACGGAGTTCAGTTTATTAAAACTTACTAAAATGAAAACTGCTGTAAATAAAAAAAATACATACAATCCAATACACGATAATATAGCTAATAATAATATGGAGAAAGCTAATATCCTGTTAGCTGGCGGGCCAACAGAACGTGCCTCTTTGTTTTCCCCATGTGGGCTGGAGGTCAGGTAAACATATGGTGGCACGTTACGCCTCCGAAGCTTCTCACAGTGTACAGTAAGTGACCCAGTAATGTGCGATTATCCTCTCTGAAATACAATTACTGCGCAACAACCCCTCAACATCCAGCCCACCGCCATATTAATCAGATTCAACGCTTGGCTTTAATCCCTAATCCCTGTTTGCACCGGACGGCTTCCTCGGTGGCGTGATCTGATGCTCTTTTATGTTCCCGGGCATAACAACCGGTCGTGCCCGAGGACTGTGATTGGTGCAGTTGTTGTGGGTAGAACTGGGTACTGTGCTCGGGAATCGGGCTCATCACATCAGGAAAACAACAGGAACAACAACAATGGATTGTGGATTTGGGGTGCAGTTGTTGTGGTTAGGCCTTGGTACCATTTTGGAATCAGATCAGTGTTTTGAAACAGGACATGAAAAAACAGCAACAACAACAACAATTACAATTGATTGACAGTTGAGTGTGCAAGGACAGGTGTTCTGCCAACTTGGTACTGGTGTTGGTTTGGAGTAGAAACCCAGTTGAGATGCTTTATTTGTTCTGAATTCATCAACATTGTGGCTGGCTGGGAGATATAGATGATGTGTTTACATGTGCACGTATATTGTAAAACCATGATGATTGATTTCAACCATTACAGAGAAATGGGGGAAACTGAAATTGGTTAGGAGCAATTCCAGGAACAAAGAGTTTTTGCTGACCATTGGTTAGCGGCCCTAGTTTACCTGGATACGAGTAAGAAACATTTAGGATTTTGTTCGTATTTCTTACAGAATATACATTATGTGTGAAATATCTATTCTTTTAATCGGTGTGTGTGTGTGTGTGTGAGCGAGAGGGAGAAACTGTATGCATGTGTGTCTGTGTGTGTGAGAGAGAGAGAGAGGGAGAGACTGCATATGTGTGTGTGTGTGTGTATGTGTGTGTATGAATGAAGTGAAACAGGGTGTGTGTGTGTGTATGTGTGTGTATGAATGAAGTGAAGCAGGGTGTGTGTGTGTGTGTGTGTGTGTGTGTGTGTGTGTGTGTGTGTGTGTGTGTATGTGTGTATGAATGAAGTGAAGCAGGGTGTGTGTGTGTGTGTGTGTGTGTGTGTGGGCATGCTCTCGTGATTATGTGTGAAATCACCTAGGCTGATGGTCACTCAGTAGATGATGCTCTCCAGGTCCATTAACGTGGAGACTGGAGCCGTCTCCAGTCACTCATATTCATTAAC
>OOFG01073425.1:7712-19042 GCA_900323295.1 Molva molva
GTGGTTGTTGACTACACACTCAGCTCTCTCGGTGCTATCGACCCCAAAGCGATCCTGAACCTGACTGATGGCATCTTCTCAGATCTGGGGGGGAAATACCAGCTGATTACAACACGTAAGAACGGATTTAATCACTTTAATACTTAAGTGTATTGTCCTGGGTTTTAAGGGAATACTCATGAAAGATGTGTACTTCTACTCATGTAATTACACAAATATGAATTAGCCTGAGTATGCAATTGTTACTGTAGTGGTACAAGTAATGAGCTGAATCAGCTCTGAATCAAAGTAGATGTGATGCTTCCAGCTGATAAACTTGACATATGGCTTCATTTAGTCAATCAGAATATTACAAATAATATTCTTGATTTAAGCAACTTCAGGAGTCGGATTATTCGAATAGCCTGCCTGAGTAAAATTCAATGAACACGCAAAATACATGAATACACTGCCCTGATGAAAAGACTAATACATGAATACACTGCCCTGATGAAAAGACTAATACATGAATACACTGCCCTGATGAAAAGACTAATACATGAATACACTGCCCTGATGAAGAGACTAATACATGAATACACTGCCCTGATGAAGAGACTAATACATGAATACACTGCCCTGATGAAGAGACTAATACATGAATACACTGCCCTGATGAAGAGACTAATACATGAATACACTGCCCTGATGAAGAGACTAATACATGAATACACTGCCCTGATGAAGAGACTAATACATGAATGCGTTCTCATTTCTCAAAACAAGCTTTCAGAAATTATTTGAAACCTTTTATTGACACTTTTTAAAATGTACGACTGCTGGCCGAGTTTGTGTTCGCTTTCATAGCCAATCAGAAGCTTACGGATCCCGCCTCCAGCAACATGATTTGTCGCAACAAATATGAAGTGAAAGAAAGGGAAACGCCCAGTTTTAAGCTCGCCTGCTATTGGACTTTGGACTAATAATAAAAAAATAGATTTGTGAGGCTAGATAAATACAAATACATGGTAAATTAGACTTAAAAAGATCTGGTCTTTCATGGCCTGCTTTACAGTACATTGTGATATTCTTTGGATGAAGTGGGAATAGGATACAGACCAGAAGTTCTCTGTTTAATGCAAGGTGGAGGGACTGGGAGAGCCATGGTGATGACCAACCACTCTATATCAGTGAGGGCTGGCGGAATATAGAGCTAACACTAAAATCCATCCCCTACAGCGCCTCTAATGTTTACACCGATGGATGTGTTCGCTGGGGATCCTGTGAGCGTGAAGTGTGGAAGACCCAATCTGACGATCGTCAGCGATGGAGATGTTACCTGGGCGGTGAATGGGAACACGCTGACCGACAGACAGAAGCCATCCATAAAAGACGGAATCGCCACACTCATAGTCAGCTCTCTGTCCTCCACCGACACTGGTAAGAAATACTTTAGCTAACACTAACCACCACTAACCCCCTCCACCGACACTGGCAAGAAATACTTTAGCCAACAGAATCTAACACTAACCCCAGTAACATTAACACTAACCCCTCTACTGGTAAGAATCTAACACTTACCCCAGCAACATTGACACTAACCCCCTTACTGGTAAGAAATACGTTATCTAACAATAACCCCAGTAACATTAACACTAACCCCTCTACTAGTAAGAATCAAACCCGAACACACGCCTGTAACATTAACACTAACCCCCTCTACTGGTAAGAATCTAACACTAACCCCAGTAACATTAACACTAACCCCCTCTACTGGTAAGAATCTCACACTAACCCCAGTAACATTAACACTAACCCCTATACTGGTAAGAATCTAACACTAACCCCAGCAACATTAACACTAACCCCTATACTGGTAAGAATCTAACACTAACCCCAGCAACATTAACACTAACCCCCTCTACTGGTAAGAATCTAACACTAACCCCAGCAACATTAACACTAACCCCCTTACTGGTAAGAATCTAACACTAACCCCAGCAACATTAACACTAACCCCCTTACTGGTAAGAATCTAACACTAACCCCAGCAACATTAACACTAACCCCCTTACTGGTAAGAATCTAACACTAACCCCAGCAACATTAACACTAACCCCTCCAACGACCTTGGTAAGAAATACTGTGTAGCATTAGTAAGTCAGTAAGGGTTTGGTTACCATCTGAATCATATCTGTGTAGATGTATTTTCCTTTGCTTCATTTTCACATTTACTACCAAGAAATATCTTCTGGATGATTAGTGTTCCCAGCCGCACGTCGCTCTGGATAAAAGTGTCTGCTAAACCACAAAACAACAAAATGTAAATAATATGTGATCCTGATGTGTTCTTTGGCAGGCTTTTATCGCTGCCAGTATAAAGAGGGGTTCGTGCAAACAGGCTCCCTAAACGTTAAAGTGAGGCCTCAGCTGACCCTGCGGCCCATCCAGAGGCTCGTGGCGTGCCAGGCGGGCCAGACCACTGCGGTCCCCGTGGAGTGTTGCGTCCAGAGCCCCTACAGGGTCCAAATGGATGTTCCACAACCGACTGCCCAAGATAAACCCCAAGAAGGTACAGGAGCAAGAGGCTACATTAGCTTAGCATATGGTGCTAGGCTAAATTACTAGCACAAGCAGGTGCAGGAGCAAGAGGCTACATTAGCTTAGCATACAATGCTATATTGTTCTAGTCCAAGGTACAGGAGCAATATGCTACATTAGCTTAGCATACTACATTATTTGTGCTAGGGTATAGTGCTAGCCCATGGTACAGTACACACTGGGGAAGGAAAGATGCTACATTAGCTTAGCCTATGGTGCTACCTCACGATACAGTACTCACTGGGGGGGAGATGGTACATTAGGCAAGTCTACAGTGCAGCTGCTGCTAAGTAAAGCTGGGCTCTGCTTGACTAATTGTTTCCCATACAGCTTGATATTGATCATATTGAGTATAGACAATCCAAATCCAATAACAGTATAATACAGTATAAATGTATAGTATAATAATACTAGTACAGTATAATAGTATAATAATATACTAATATATGCAGAACATAATTATATATGTAATACATAGCGTTTGATTTCAGAAAAGATAGAATGCAAGACTTACAGCTACAACACGTCCTGCACAGACAAAACTGTGGAACTCCTCTGCCAGGAGGGGAACTACAGACGGTTCAACAAGACGCTGACGCTAATGTTCTCTACAAGGAGCAGTAAGTCTTCCTGATTATCCAAGTTATCAGGACCTCAGAGTGAGTCACACGGCGTGACTCACTCTGAGCGTGTCTCTCCGTCTGCTCTGCAGCGCTGACCTGTAGGGCTGATCCTGAGTTTGGAGACGGACGGGTCGGGGATGAAGCCATCACTGGCTGTCTACCGGATGAAGTGGGGGAGAAGAGAGCCGTCTGTCAGGCTGACGGGACGTGGAAAGCCCAACAAGACAACTGTGTCCTGAATGTGCTAAACACCCTGCTGTCCCAGGCTGAGGTGATCCCTTTAACCTTACCTTACCTTACCTTACCTTACCTTTACCTGAACGCAAAAACCGAGGAGAGAGCTGGCCGACTTAATAAATAGAATCAATCCGGAGTTCACCAATCATTACAAGGGATGCCAGAAATACCAAGACTGTAACCGATACACGGCCTGAATCTCAACGAGTACTCGTGTGATTCTTTTGAATGGGCTTTTTGTGGTGTGAAAAAAGTCTGCGATAGTTTCCACCAATAATACCACATATGGAAAGTCAGTTTAACCTGTATAATATACAGTCTATGTTAAGTCAGTTTAACCTGTATTATATACAGTCTATGTTAAGTCAGTTTAACCTGTATTATATACAGGCTATGTTAAGTCAGTTTAACCTGTATAATATACAGTCTATGTTAAGTCAGTTTAACCTGTATTATATACAGTCTATGTTAAGTCAGTTTAACCTGTATTATATACAGGCTATGTTAAGTCAGTTTAACCTGAATAATATACAGTCTTTGTGCGTGTAATGCCACCCTTATGTTTCTGCATTATTATGGTACCATTGCACTCCAAAGCGTCTCTAGATGAGAGATCCCCACTCCGTGTGGGCTAGGGTTAGGGGTTGTAATAAAATTGGCCGGTCAATCCCATTGATTGTTGCTGTGATAAAAGGCTATACTAATAATGTTGAATTGACTTGTGTTGAGCAGGCTAATATTAACCCCGAAACCCAGACGAGACACTCTCCCCTCCATCCTTCCATGGGTGGAAGTAAGACATCATGGGTTTTATTCTACAGTTGATGTAATAATGTTTGATTTCTTATCGCAGGACCTGGATAGCAGAACCCTTCCACAGTTTTTGAACGACCTCAACAATACGACGGTGGACAACACAGAAAGGGTGGTGGAATCTCCAGCCAACATCCACACAATCGTCAGCATCCTAACGTTTGTGGCAAACGCCTCGCGGTCCACGGCCATCAACGTGACACTCATGAGGGTATGGTGTTCTGGTAACCATAACGCTTAATGATCCATTATCATGCTATGCTCGCTGCTAAACAAGCTTGCTCTTTGTTTCTTTGAAGGATATACTGAGGACGGTAGATATTGTGGTAGCCATTGAATCCAGCGGCGCCTGGGTCACCCTAAACACCAACTTCACAGCAGTGAATAACTTGTCAACAAATCCTGAAGTCATTCAAAGTACGCGTGACAGCTCAGCCTTACTGGCTTCCATTGAGAGAATATCGGAAGCCTTGACAGACGACCCAGGCTTCAATATCACTACAGAGCGGATCATCTTAAACAGAGGCAGATTATCTGGATCTTTTAGTGCCGATCTCAATTCCTCGGTGGTGTTGAACCTACCGGGACCGCACCAGGACAACAGCTTCATCACCACCATCAACTTCAACTCCCTGAACAACGTTCTCCTGCCCACCAACGCAAGGAATGTCACCAACTTAACAATCAATGCCAATGTGGTTCTGGTCAAGTCCAACAGTATCGTCAACAACGTGACGCTCATCTTCGACATTGTCAACCAGACTCTGAAGAGTCCTCAGTGTGTCTTCTGGAACTTCAGCCTGCTGGACAATCTGGGGGCATGGGACAGCTCGGGCTGTAAGGTGGTGATCAGCGACAACCAAAACGTCACCTGCAACTGCAACCATCTCACCTCCTTCTCCATCCTCATGTCCCCATCCAACCCTAAATCACCCATTCTGGATTACATCACCTACATTGGCGTGGGCATATCTTTGCTCTCGTTGGTGATATGTCTCATCATTGAAGCCATCGTCTGGAGAAAGATAAATAGGAACTCCACCTCCTATTTACGACACGTGTGCATAGTCAACATTGCGGTGTCACTGCTGATCGCAGACATCTGGTTCATCATTGCTGCAGTAATTTTAGACGCAGAGTCTGGTAATAGGCCAGCATGCTTCGCAGCGACCTTCTTCATCCACCTCTTCTACCTGTCTATGTTCTTCTGGATGCTGATGTCGGCACTGTTGCTGCTCTACCGCACCGTCAGCGTCTTCGGAGGCGGCATGTCTGACGGGGGCATGCTGGCCGTGGGCTTCTCCGTCGGCTACGGCGCTCCGTTCATCATCGCAGTCATCACCATCGCGGCCACCGCTCCCAGCGGGGGGTACATCAGGCAGAACGGGATCTGTTGGCTGAAGTTGGAAGACTCATTTGCACTGCTGGCGTTTTTGATTCCAGCCCTGTCCATCGTGGTCATCAACCTGGTGATCCTGGTGGTGGTGCTGTACAAGATGCTACGCAGTCGCAGTGTGGGCGGCTCGGACAGAAACACCCTGCTGGTCATCGCTCGCAGTCTGGCAGTCCTCACGCCCTTCTTTGGGACCACCTGGGTTTTGGGGTTGTTTACTATGCTTGAACCCGAAAACTTTGGCAACCATGTTGCCTTCGCCCTCTTGAACTCACTGCAGGTACACAGGAAGCAGCCAAACGCTTCAATACATTGCTTACTATTTGTTGCAGTAAATCTGATCCATTATTATGTTCAACTGAAGACATTTGGTGAAATTTTGTCTTTATCTTCTTCACAAAGGGCTTCTTCATGTTGGTTTTTGGAACTCTTCTGGACGGAAAGGTATGCCCAGTCGTTACACAGATGTTTATGTCATTGGATGTTCCTTAAAAATGTATTTCGTTAATCTGCAATTCGTATTTTTAATTTTTAGGTCCAATCTGCGCTGAAGGTATATTCGGGTATTGTGACCACCGGCACACAGGTAAGAAAGACAGCACTTTGTTTTGTTCTGTGTTCTCTGAATCTCAATCCCATAACCCACCTCTTTTTGTTCTCCAGAGCACTTCAGCTGGCACCTCATCTTCCAGTGGACTGGCGTTCTTACGTCACTGGGCCAGGAGAAGAGGTGAGAACTGTTCATTTATCCCAGCGTGTCCTAAACTATGGGTTCGTCTCCCGATCCTGTCAGGATCAATCAGACAATTTGAAGAACATTCACAAAACTCTGAGTACACCGGTATAGGTGACCCCACAGATTCTTGTGATCCAAACTCAGGTTGGGTCCCACAGACCCACTGAAGTTCTATTTTGGGTCCAGAGATGAAAAGGTTGAAGAACCCCTGCTTTATCCTGTTCATAACGGTTTTCTTGTCTGGTTTACCATCACAGCAGTAGTGAGTGTTTTGTAGCACTATATGTAGTCAGGAATCAGACCAAGAGCTCATAGGCCTTCAGAGATCCTGATTCAAATGAAACAGTTGGACTGCAGAATGATACTAAATAAATGTGGAAGCAGCACATGAACAAGAGAAGAGACCAAGTCAGTGAACACAGTTCCCTCCATGGGAGGAGAATTCACACTCTACTAGGTTCTACTGTATTCTACTGCCTATTATATTATATTGTATTATAATAGGTTATACTGTATTTTATTGTATTATACTGGGTTCTACTGATTTCTACTGTTTGCTGTTGGGTTCTACTCTGCTGTTGTATTGTTGTATTCAACTGTAATATTTTGAGTTCTACTGGGTTTTCCTGGGTTCTATATTATTCAACTGGGTTCCATTGTAGTCTGCATTGTTTTACTTTGTGCTTCTATATTATTGTATTCTACTGTATTATCCTGGCTTCTATAGCATTCTACTGTGTTATACTGGGTTATATAGTGTTCTACCAGCTTCTACTGTGTTATACTGGGTTATTCTGGGTTCTATAGTGTTCTACCAGCTTCTACTGTGTTATACTGGGTTATTCTGGGTTCTATAGTGTTCTACCAGCTTCTACTGTGTTATACTGGGTTATTCTGGGTTCTATAGTGTTCTACCAGCTTCTACTGTGTTATACTGGGTTCTATAGTGTTCTACCAGCATCTACTGTGTTCTACTGTGTTATGGGTTCTATAGCATTCTACAGGGTTCTTCTGTATTCTTTTTTTATTCTAATGGGTTCTCTTGTGTTGTCCTGTATTCTACTGTATGATATTGTATTCTGCTTGGTTATAATGTATTATACTGGGTTCTATTGTATTCTACTGGGTTATATTGAGTTATGCTGTATTCTACTGGGTTATACTGAGTTCTACTGTATTTTCTTTCTTTCCAGGTGGCTACCATGTGAGCTCAGCGACTCCAGCTAGCACATCTGGAGCGTCTGATTCTTAGAACGACACCTGACGGCATCACGGCCAATCAGAACATCTGGAGGGACTGATTCTTAGAACACCTGACAGCCTCACGGCCAATCAGAACATCTGGAGGGACTGATTCTTAGAACGACACCTGACGGCCTCACGGCCAATCAGAACATGCCACCATGTGACCAATACATCCAATCACACTTTTTAAATGGATCATCACAAATATATTTTAATATTTATGTTAAACTAAATATATATTTAAAGCCTCTGACTAAAAGTGCAAACATATAAAAAATGCATATGATGTAAAAGTTAAGTGCCTTTCTGTGCCTATACCAAAAGGTTGAATGAATAAACTTTCATCCATATTATAAATATTTGTTCAGAAAAATGTAATTTTGCTGATCAGAGCTTTGAATGGGAGTGTGTGGGAGAGTCCACTGGATTAACATCTACCTAGCCAAGCTTCAGATCCTTTTAGAACGACCTCAGAATCAAAGCGCTCCATGGTCACATGGTTCCTGTGCTTCAGATGGTTCCCAGCAGGTCACATGGTTCAGATGGTTCCCAGCAGGTCACATGGTTCAGATGGTTCCCAGCAGGTCACATGGTTCAGATGGTTCCCAGCAGGTCACATGGTTCAGATGGTTCCCAGCAGGTCACATGGTTCAGATGGTTCCCAGCAGGTCACATGGTTCAGATGGTTCCCAGCAGGTCACATGGTTCCCAGCAGGTCACATGGTTCCCAGCAGGTCACATGGTTCAGGTCGATTGAGTAGAAATTGCAGAGTTTGCTGATTTACCACAAAACAGAACGTTTGGTAACTAGTAAACCTAATGCCAATTGATTGAGTCGTATTGCAAACCGGCCTGCTAATCAGTAGTATTTAATATTTATATAATAATGGTAGAATTATAGAACTATCCCAAATGAGATTATCAGAGTGACTGGTTGAATGGTTAGCTGCTTCAGCTTCTAGTAGTTGCATCGATTTGTTTTTAACTTTAAAATAGCAGAATCCATGCGGACGAGCCATAACCTCTCCAAGGGCTCTGAACCAACAACAGGAGGCTAATGTACAGCAACCAGGATGGATCAATGGGAGGCCATTGAAAGTTACTTGTGGGCCGTCTATTAAACTGATGACCTCCAGAGTCAAAGCGTTGAAAGCATACCACTGACTACACCAACGAAATCTTAGTCTCAAGTTTCAAAAGCTCAGGCTCAATTGGGGTGCATGAATCAATGCACATGGAGAAATACAAAGATGTACCCCATAAGTCCTCACCTTATTTAAGGATAGCATAAGTTGAAGTCACTTCAAGACTGGGGTTGTAATGGCACATAAGCATGCTTTGTCTTTCTTAAAAAAACAATTCTTCTATCAAAGATACATCGATGTGATCGATACTTATCAGTATTGAAATGATCACATCATGCTATCAAGACATCCTCGTTTCACCACCAACTGGCTACAAAATACTAATCTCCAATGTCTACTTAGCAAAGAGGCTGCCCTTTCCCACTCAAACACCTTATCCGTTTCCGTACATTAGCTAGTTAAAATCGACTAACTTAAAAAAATAAATAGTTAAGACGCTGTAAAATATATTGGAGCGACCCTGCATATAAATCTTTGATTCCTTGAGTTTTTGTGTTCACTATGGTTCATCGTTATGTTGTTCCCCTGCGTGTGCGTGTGCCTCTGTGTGTTGACGCTGGTTTTAGAGAGTGAGTCGTTCTTCTGGAGTCTTTATGTGGCGGAGGTTAGGGCCAAACAGAAACCTAGTGGTCAGGAATCAGACCAAGAGCTCAGAGGCCTTCAGAGATCCCCTGGTTCTCTTGTTCTCTTGTCTGGTTTACCATCACAGCAGTAGTGAGTGTTTTGTAGCACTATATGTAGTCAGGAATCAGACCAAGAGCTCATAGGCCTTCAGAGATCCTGATTCAAATGAAACAGATAAATAAATAAATGTGGAAGCAGCACATGAACAAGAGAAGAGACCAAGTCAGTGAACACAGTTCCCTCCATGGGAGGAGAATTCACACTCTACTAGGTTCTACTGTATTCTAATGGGTTCTACTGCCTATTATTGTATTATATTGTATTATACTAGGTTCTACTGTATTCTAATGGGTTCCACTGTATTATATTATATTTTACTGCATTATATTGTATTCTACTGTATTTCACTGTATTCTACAGTATTATATTATACTTTGGTATTCTGTTGTACTCTACTGAGTTCTACTGTAGTTCCTTTCTCTCCAGATGCCAATCTGAGCTCGGCGTTCAACTACAACAAGACCTGAACACCTTACGGTCAGAACTCCCAGTCAGAACTCCCAGTCAGAACTCCCAGTCAGAACTCCCAGTCAGAACTCCCAGTCAGAACTCCCAGCCCCGCCATGGGAACAATCCGTCCAATCACACTTTTTCTACGGATCATCACTAAATATATTAGTTTTTTGGAAAATACACTAAATAGATATTTA
The DNA here is from genome assembly GCA_900323295.1 of Molva molva. Classification (NCBI taxonomy): domain Eukaryota; kingdom Metazoa; phylum Chordata; class Actinopteri; order Gadiformes; family Lotidae; genus Molva; species Molva molva. The sequence continues at coordinate 17,819 of OOFG01073425.1, forward strand.
ACTTTGAGTATATTTGTACTGCTAAAAACCAAGTCTAGTATTCTGAAATTATGATACTTAGACAACATATTGCATATCCTTATTCAAACAGTCTCTATATACATTTTATAAAATACTTGTTACGTATAAAATGGTATTCATTATCATATATTTTTATTATGTATTAAACCATTGAATGCAGCTGCGATGCATGTATAATGTAGTACACATGTTTTGGTCTAATATATGGATGTAACTTTGTGTGTGTGAGAAAATAAAATGCTTTAAAGTTTACATGTTTGTCGTTTCAGTTCTGATTTTCTATTTTTGTAAAAACGAAATGATGTGTAACTTAAGTTGAATCTGTTTTGAAACCCGAAGCTCTCCTTATATGATCTGCAGAGAACAGCTGAGAGCTCCCATGCAAAATGTGTGCTTTGTTTGTCTTAAACAAATCCGCATGATGCTGTCTGTCTGATCAATTGACTCACAGAAGCCATCAGTCAAATGTGAGCTGAGGCTTCGCCAGAACGCAAAACTACCAACCAAACAACCCTGCCCAACAGTGTAGCTAGGTGTAGCTAGCTGTTGCTACAAAGAGGTGTAGTCAGGTCTAGGTAGGTAGGCCGAGAGAGGGTCATGTAGGGTTTTTTTCCTGATTTCCACTCATTCTTCTTGTGAGCAGTGGCAGTGAGCACTCCCTGGAGCGAGACTAAGAAGAAGATGACAAGAAGAACAACAAAGAGAATACAACAGAGGTTTTTTTCATTTGACAAAGCAATATCCAAAACGGATCTGAAACAGATATCCCTCTATGGGAAGTCCCGCCCTCTCTCCTCTCAACCCCTGTAACTGATAGGGTAGCACTCCCTCCGACCTCCCCATCCTGACCTCCGAAACATGCCCGGAAGTCCCGCCCTCTGTCTTGCCATGAACGCACATTTGAAGCTCCCCAGGCCAGGCGTCTAGTTAGGACTAGTTGGGAATAAAGAGGTTTAAATAGGTGTAGTTAGGTCTAGTTAGGTAGCTATGTATGAGGAGGGGTGGCGAGGTATAAAGAGGTTTAGGGTGACCAGATTTTCAAAGTCCAAGCCCGGACCACTAGTGCCCGGACCTGAGCCCCACCCGGACCACTAGTGCCCGGACCTGAGCCCCACCCGGACCACTAGTGCCCGGACCTGAGCCCCACCTGGACCACTAGTGCCCGGACCTGAGCCCCGCGCTACAATATTCTGCATCATGGGA
>OOFG01073452.1:0-11065 GCA_900323295.1 Molva molva
ATGGGGGTCTCAGTGCAAGTCATATTTAGTCAATGTGTACGTCTCTGTGGTCAAATTGATGTGTGTGTGTGTGTGTGTGTGTGTGTGTGTGAGAGAGAGAAAGAGAAAAAGAGAGAGAGAGAGGGTAAAAACACAGTGTGGTTCATGAAGGGGCCTTGAGGGATGGTTGGATGGTGGGGGGGGTCTTGCCTCAGGCCACATAATAGCTCCCCATGCCTCGCTAGCTCCCTGTAATAGCAGGGCCACAAGTGGAGCAGCTAACGCTAGTGTCTTTAATGATGTATCCATTGATGGTTTCGGTGGAGCTATTCTAGGCCGGCTGTGGCTCTGCGGCTACCCCCGCCACCCGACTCCTCTTGTCTCCTGCCTAAACAAGGTGCCATTACCCCAGGGTCGAGCCAGGCAAGTGAGTGAACGTGGCCCCGTTAGAAGTGGATATCCTGGGTTTGGCAAACAGTGCGCAATGATGGAAACCGATTGGCTAATTGAAGGACACAGATTTGACCTGTTGGTTTAGCCTCTTGTGGAGGCTCTAACCGACTAGAGCTCTGCGATGTATTTTTAACTTTTCCTCAAAAGCAGAACATCAAGACAATGGTTGCCTTGTTTTAATTTGTCCCGCAGAATCCAGTCCAGAGGTAAAAACTCAGTGTAGAGTGGAGAAAGGGGAGATGTTAGCCTCAGAGCTTAGCCTGAGTTCAACATTTGTGTGCCTGGTTCGGCCCTCCCAGCCAACACAGCTGCTAACGTCTAACCTTGCAAACCGATATGCCTGTTTCTCAGTAGTGATGTCATACTCAATCCCACTCAGGCTCACTTGGGACCAGAACTGGGACCCAGCGATTCCCCAAGTGAAAGGGATTCAAGTCACGTTCCTACCCCTGGCCTACAGATCGACAAGTTTATCACAGCCTGGTCTGGTTGAATGCTCACTAGTAAAATATAGGTACTTTTTTTACGAGTTATCTGGAAATCCTGAGCTGCCTTTTTTACATTTCTGAGAAAGACAGCCTCGAGGAAAAAAACCTTGAATCAGGAAGTAATTAGAAATAGCAGGTGTTGTCTCTAATGCAATCATAAACATGGTGCATGGCCTGTAATTCATTTGTGGTGCTTTCATGTGTCACTGTGCTCCGAAATGATCCCTGATAAAATAATACAAAAAATACATCAATATCCGCATTTAGTAAAGGCCATCATGTGGCCTTCATGACTGCTTGGAAGCAGCTGCTGGATCGTCAACAGCAACATCTGCTGTTGTGTAATCCATATACACCAATGATCTCGAGAGGATGTTGAGCGGTCGCACAGGTACGCAGTCACACAGGGACAGGCCACTTCAATGGGCCCTGTTGTCAGGCAGACGCAGTTTAGTGATTCCTAATGAATCGAGACTCTTTCAATGCATTTAGCAGTGTCAAAGTCACAGCCAATTCAGGTGAGGCAATCAGCTTGCACAGCATTAAAGACTGCAGCCTGACAATCCCATACAGTCCCCTGTTTAGCCTATTAATTTCAATTAATTTCAATCAGATACTTTATAGTATCTGATATTTTTGTATTTGTTTCAGTTCATGCACTGAAACACCATAATCATTATACCCTGGTTATTTATACTAGTGCAGTGCCAGTTCAAAATGTGCTTGTTCAAAACGTTCCCGTTGGAGCATGCCCGCTTGGAATGGGCCGAGCATTTGGAAAAGGCCGATTGCTTGGCCTTCTGTGTTGCTGCTTGCAGCTTTCTCGAGAGAGCACTTCCACGGGCCTTCGGCAATACACTGGCCAAGTGTGAAGTCAATCGGATGAATGGTTGTCAAGAAAATCGAAAAGACAGACAAGACAGACAGCCAGACAGACAGACAGACAGACAGAGACTCCGCTAATTAACTATTAACACAGAAACTTAGAAACTGCTCACAAAACCACACAATTGGCCTCAAGGACTCGGTAATGACAATCTCTGTCAATACATTTCAAACTGTAGTAAATGTACAAGTTGTAAATCAATTATGTGTTACGTGCCTTTTGTTGATGAAAGACATACATGTAATTGCTGCTGATCTTTGGGTTTGTGCAGGAGTGCCGGGAAAACAATCTGAGCTGCAGTGTTGGCTCATTGGAGACCACAGTGGGAAGAAAGAAAAGCTGAGCACTCCAACTATGTATTTATGTGCTTGACAGCAGCGCCACCTTGTGTCAGCATGAGTCACCACAATCCAACTACTATTAAGCTACGTGGGCTCTAGATACCATCGCAATATAGGATATACACTCCCCATTCTCACCCTCTTGTATCACAAGTTGTCAGTAACACACTTTGAAGTTACAAGAATATATCTATCTTTAATATGGAATAATGGGAAAATGTGTTCTATTTGCTTTTATTGTGGAGAGAATACAATTTTGTTTATTTAAAGATTATACAGTGTATGTTTCACTAAATTCCAATTTTACGTATAACAGGAATGATTTTAGCATATTGGTGGGCTTGAGTTTCCCCATTAAAGGAAAAACAAACACCCTTGTTTGACCTAGTATAACCCATAGAGTGCAATTTGACTCCATATTTACAAATCTTATTCTACATTTTTTTACTTTGTGCATTCAAGTTGAGATCGGGATTTGGAACAAGATCAGGCTATAGCACTACTATGTTCCACTACATCACTAAGAAATAAGTTGGTTTAGGGTTTGGTTTTCCTTCAAGCAAAATGTCTGCCAAGATCCACTTCCTCAAGGTGTAGGGTGTAGGGTGTAGGTGCTTTACCTGGATACCAGAGGTGGTGAAGTAGGGGATCTCAAACTTGACACTGATGGGGGGCTTCCCTTCCTTGTCCTCAGCCTCTACACTGGGCAGGCCAAAGTGGGCTCTCATCAGGTACTCCTTACCACCCTGTTGCATTGAAACAAGCTAAATAAACACTTGAAATCGTCCACATCCTCTTATCTCTTAACGCCAGTAACTGCCTAAATATTTAATCTAGGGATGTGATAGTAAATAAAACTCTCATTTGACTCATATTAAGAAAAGTTTGGTACATTTACAACTACAACAAAAACCCACTAGTTACCCACCACTCCACTTGTGGAGGTCTATCTTACATTTAAATGAAAGTGACAATAGGCAGACGTCATGTTTGTTGTATAACCATGTGGCTAACACAGTCCATGGCCAGTCCCTTCCACAACTCTATCTGCTGTCCTTTAAGGCCATCGATAGAGGAACTGACCCTTGTTTCATGTCACTACGTCATAGGGTTCTATTGAGCCCAAACGCACCGGGAAGGACTTGATGGACCAGATAATCTCGCTGTTCTCTGGGATCCACTTGACGCTGCCCACGGTGGTCTTGAACTTGGGTGAGTCGGCGTCCGTGGGCACTGGGATGTGGATCTCCACGTTGTTGGCGGTGGAGCGCCTCTTGAACTGGCTCTTGGCCTGTCCAGGTGGACCATACAGGGTGAGGGCCAGAGAGAGAGTGATGAGAAGTTGTTGTCGTCCTGAAGCTGAAATTGTGTGTAGCTGCCAACAACTGCCTCAGTCAATCAAGGTTTGTGATCTCAGAAACTATATTTGTATTGGATTTGTGCCATACCTGTCAAAGCAAATGTATCATGTGCTCATGTTTGCCAAAAGGGAGATATATTTTACACAACAAAAATGTAAGTTGTATGGTAAGGTATAGATCACAGAGATTGTTTAGTAAAGGTACAAAGATGGCTAAGTGTATTATCTATATATCTTTCTACAGTATATATATATATATTTATTCTATTCCTATACAATTTCCATGGCTAGAAAATGTGGACTAGTTTTTCGTAGAATTGAGTTGGACAAAGAGAGAGATGGTAACAGGAGGAGCAGAGTGAATGAGAAATGAGAGAAAGAAAGGCGGTAAAAAAGGAGAAAAGGGAGAGCAGACCCCAGGTACTCCTGCCGTGACGTGGTACAAATCACGATCTTCAGTGCGTACAGGTTAAGGCATGACGGCTCACCTTGATCATGTACTCAATTCTGCTGTGTGAGTGCTTTTCTATCACAGACTCGATCCAGATCAGTGGCTTCACCTGGGAACAAAAACACTTTGACATATGACTGACTGACGCTGAACCACCAGAGCACATTACCACCAATGTGCCACAGTGAGTCATTGAAATGGCCGTCTGTATGTGTGTGTTGACATACATGGGTGTTGAGACGGTAGGACATCAGCTCAAACTCCCCGTCGGGGGGGATGAAGGAGATGGTGCGGTCGTTCTCGAAGCGTGACAGACGGACACACTGGTGGAACTTGACGTCTTCCAGCTCCACAGATTTACTCTTCCCACCTGGAGGAAGAGAAAGAGAGTCAGGAAGCCATAGTAAAGAAGGGAGAGAGAATGGAATGATCGGTGGAGAGAGTAGGGAAGAAGCAAGACAATAAATAATACATACAAAGTTAAAAGAGAGAGTAAGGTTTAAGTGGGGAGAGAGTAACAAAGGTACAATACGATATAAAACCAACATTTTTAATTTTCCTGAGAGGAAATAAAAGATTTGAGGTAGCCAAATAGTTAGCACAAATAGGGAGCATTACATTTGTGCAACACTTTTAATCTTATCTGCAAAAATGCATTGAGGCTAGTTCAATACACTCTTATTGTGTAGCAGATCAGTAACTCTCTATTGCCCACATGGATGCTATGCTACAGAGCAGTCACTCACGTCCAGTGTTTTCAAACAGGACCTTGTCGTTGAGGCCCAGCCGGAGCTCTGGCATACCGGACAGAAACACGCGCATCTTGATGGAGCCCACGATCTCGCTGCGCAGCACGTTGCCGTTGGCACTCACCTGTGCGGGAGACAACAGGTTGTATTGAGCTTGTGTAGCAGCCCTGTGGCTCCTACACATGTAGCCACATGCTCTCTTTATATGGGGCGTTGTATTCAGCTAGAGGCAATTCCACCCAATTTCAAATTCTGATGAAATGATGATTGAATGATCTAAATGGTCTTATGATCATTATCACACAGCTGTTACAGACTGACAGACATTACAAAAAAGCAGGCTGGCTTAGTCTCCCTATGCAGTAATGATGATCGGGCTTATGAAAATGGTATTAATGACAATGTAGGTAGCAGCCATTGCGCCCTTTTTTTTAACTTATATTATTATCTGTTCAGTTCCCGTCATAGTCACTGGGTGGCATGGTATAGGGAAACTGTTCCGGATCGATTTTGTTTCCGGATTTGCTCCTCGGTTCATGTACATTTGGGGTCAAAAGCACTATACTGGCCACTTGTGTACTCTTCAACGTTAAGTGGATGATGAATGCACGCAGCTTCACAAAGATCCGCGTCGTGTCTCTGAGTTCTGACGTGGCTCTTCCCGTCACCGCACAACAGTGACAAGTTATATTTTTTAATATACCATTTTTAGAGGCGTATCGCAGGACTTACACAGGTATTGCTCATAACCCTAGTTAGGGGTCTGCTCCTTTTATGTACCAGGGCACTGGTAGTGGACTTATCTTTTCTAGTTTTAGTTAACTACCTATGCCCTGGTACATCACATTTGCAGACCCATAATTAGTGTTATGAGCAACACCTGTGTTTGTCCTATGATGACCCCTCTGTAAAAAGGGTCTGTTTCGGCACTAGAGACAAAATGAGGAGATTTGCTCTCACCAGCAGGTTGACTGACTCAATGACATCCAGGAACACTTCATTCTTCCTGTATTTAATCCCCTCGGAGCGCCAGGATACAGCGTTGGTGACGGTGGCGGGGGGCCGGGGCCCTCCCGTTTCTAGCTTATGGCCCTCCTGTGTAATGTATCTAAATAGATACAGAGAAACACTCAAACGTTGTATTGGCAACGTTTTATCATCAACAAGTTATTCTCAAAATGTTCCTGAATTTCCCATCCGCGATCAATAAAGTACTTTCTTATCTTATCTTAGACTGAATATCAACATGCTTGTTTCATTATAAAATACATTTTGCATGGAAGACATATGTATAGTTCTGTGTTTTTTTTTAACCAATTCAATGTAGATGTTTCTGTAATGATAACTGCATTAGAGAAGACATCACATCAATGGTATCTGACATTCCGTCAGATACCATTCTGATGGAACAGAATGACAGATCTCATTTTGCTCTGAAAGTTCAACTAAATACAATATAACTATATAACTAAATACAATGCTTTCATGCAGGTGTATAATAAATGTGTGGATGTCTTTTTCTTCTTACTCCTGCAGGATCTTGCTGTCTGTGGTTTGAGGGTAACCAAAGTCCATGAGCTCGTCCATGAGCTCGTAAATGATAACAAAGTTGTCTCGAATGCTCTCCTCCTCCAGCTCCTTGAAGTACTCTGAGAACACCTTTGGGTGAGTACAAGAAATCTGATCAGTGCAAGACATTAAAAGACAATACCGGTCTAGGTGAACAAACCACTGTAGCCGTTTCAACTGGCTTCCCTAAAACATCTCTTACCAATATAATTTGTCAAAATGACAATGGAAATATAGCACTCTGTCTTTGTGATAAGAATACTTTTATGGCAATTCGCTGTTATGTTGTCCACAAACTCTGTACTGACCAATGCACTTTGATTCCAAAAGACGAAAGCGCTAAATTGCCATTGTTTACGCACGCAAGCTAATTGCCCTTCGGTCAAAACTTGGAAAGGAAGTTATTTTGACAAATTGTATTGGTAACAGATGTTATAGTGAATCCAGGAGAGACGGTTACAATGGTTCGATCACCCAGATCAGTATTCTTTTAACAGTTATTATTGCTGCCTTCACATCCTTGTCATAGAGATGTTTTTCTTACTTGGAAAGCAATATCATTTAGTAAGCCCTGACTTAAGCCCTGTTTTTATTGCTATTATTTGGCTTTATTATTTAAACAGATCCAGAGGAATAAAACTATATTATCAACATTGTTTGTATTATTATGTAATGGCAACCAGTTTCTACCCACTTTCTGTCAATCTATTGTCGTTCTGCATACAAGTTCAGATCCACCTGTTGTCTGATTGCTAATGGAAGCTATAATACTGTCATAGCTTATTTGTGGTGGAGTAAAGGTTTACCTGGATGAGTTTATAGAGGAAAGAGAAGACCAAGGACACACAGGAGTTCTTCTTAGAGGTTGCTACAACTGAACACACACTGGGTTAAGGGGAGAATTGTTTGATATGGATAGGCTGGACAATCATTTAATAGGGTGCCATAATAAGAGAAAGTAAGACATTATTATCACTTTATTGTATGTGTTTCACCAAACATAAATGACTGTTCAGAAAATTGATCTCATATAATTTCATCAAACTTGCAAATAAAAAGAGTAAAATATTAAAACTGACATTTCACAGTGCTATGAAAGATTTTCTGACAAACCCCCCAAAACATGAACGGGGAGTGTTTTGAGTGTGCACTTGTTCTGCCTCTGGATCCTTTAAAAGGATCCAAAAGTTAAAAATGTCCAAATGGAATGGTATCAATACTATAGGGCTGAGTTGGATGTTATTGTGTGTATGATACCAGTTGTAAAATGTACCTTAAGATAATGTCTGATACTGAATAACCTGATTCAACAATGTGCCTTGATATGTAGCACCATTAGGACTGCCTAATTGACTTACCATTTAAATGGTATGAATTACAGTTACTATAGTTAATATCTTTACTTACAATTAGGATAAAAGGGACATTTAGGTGTACTCCACATAATTCAAAAATGTATCTGCTAAAATATTCAGCAGATAATGATCTCTGGGAAGCAATCCAACGTGCTACAGGATTGACTGTAGCATGCAGCATATGTAAAGGATACGGTACAGGTTGTTGTGTTTGATCCACATGAATCGCACTGCGCCGTGAGAGAGAATGGGGGACAGGATGCCCTCTTCCTCCTTGTCCATGAGGATGGGCATGAAGTGCTCCACCTCCGACATGTCCACATCACCCCGGTAGTTACGACAGATCAGCACCTGGCGCACACGGGTTCATGAACTGTGATAACACTGTAGCTAATAGTTATTAAAGCTGTTTGCGATCAAACCACATTGACATTGCACTGATAAATATGTCATCATTTGACAAGACATCCTAATTCTAAAAATACATTTGACTATACTGTGTTAATACATTCAATCTATGCTACAATATACACAGAATGAAGCATTACTCTACTACTGCCACTACATTGAACATAAACATAATGTACTTAGTATGTACCAGTAGGCATGAATATTATTTACATTAGGCCTAGTAATCCCAGAAAAACAAACTTAACACAACATTCAAAACTAACGTTAGATTATTACCAAATGCAAACAAAATATCGACAAACGTATGTAGGCTATTATTAAAAACATCTCAATATATTCCACACATTTTCCAAATTCATGTGCAGATTGAAGAGGTGCATGAGTGTCATTAACCAAACCAAACGAATCCAAATATGATATATATTATGCATTATTTATTATTACCTCAAACCGAAACGACAACAGTGAAATTATGCTGAATGGTTTAGGTGCGTTCATTGACATGCTATGGTTCACTTGCCAGATAAGTCCAGACATTGAATTTTTTTGAGTGGATGAGTCACATTTTAGTTCTCAGGTTGTCGTGAGGTCTTGATATATTGTAGTTTTATTTTAGCCTATACTTAATACATACATGCTAAAATGAAATGTTCTATGTTAATCAGTCTTGAAACGATAACGTTAGCTTTGGTCGAGATTTAATTAAACACAGATTTCCTTACCTTGCCTTTCAGGTCCAGGATGTAAACTGCGCTGGCAGACATTCTGGCCACAACGAGCGTTGGGTTCGTAAATAAATGTGTTTGTTATAAGCACCGTTTATATAATAAAGAAATAACGGTATTGAGAGCCTCCACCTACTGATAGGTGTTCCTGTGTTGGAGTAAGCCGGTTGTCTACGTCACGAAAAGGAAATCGAGATGCGTTTACTTCCGGGAACTGTCCTCTGCGCTTCCGAAATTTTGTTTCGAATTTAATATTACAAGGACTGGTACAGCCTCCCAAGCAGATAATACATTCAGATTGATAATATTATAAATTATCAATAATGTTACTCGTTGACATTAATACATAAATGCTTATATTACCATGTTTATTCATATAAATGTGAATGGCCTAGATGCCTGCTGGATCATACATATGAGATGGGAGACAATGGGCTCAGACAAAATATGACACGGTTACAGTTTTCAGATTAAAAGCCTAATCATCAGCTTTATCCCATACCCTGTTATGTCCAACTGTTATATTGCCTACTATTCACAAGTATTAATATCCAATATTAGATTGTAAGTATTTGACAAGCAGCTAAGTGGCACATACTTGGTCAGTGAAGTCAAAGTTGCAATAGTCCCAGCCAGAAGGTTTTCTGCATTGCTTAATAAATAAAATTAAGGTTTATTTTATGTGAATCTGAAACAACATTGCATGATAATGTCCCTGGACAAACGCATCCCAGCATTAAAAGTAGGCTAACTCAATGATTTCATCCTTTGGTTATGATCTACAATTATAGATATGAGAATGACAAAGCCTTGTACATTGTTTTTATACAATGTAAATGTGTACAGATTTTTCCTTTTTATGTTGTAAGTTAACATTCATGACTTGTATTCAATATAATATAATTCCAGATTTTGGCCAAGGATTTCATGTTATTCATCACTAAATCTGCTCCCATATTGCTTTATCAATTGGTACACAACATAAATGTTTATTTCAGAATACTAACTTTTTACTTTAATTGTCCACTGCAAAGAATGATGGTGATGAACAGTGACTCCATGCTAAATGATGTGGATGAGGCTGGAAATATTTGCAGGGAGGACTCTAGAATCTTGTTGGCCTGACTTCTAAAGTGTCACGTTCAAGCTTCAGTCATAAAAAACACCATCTAGAAGCACTCTGACAACACAGTAAATCTGCGTGGATTCTAGAAGGGGTATCGAGGGTGTGCCAATACAATCAGAAGAGGACATTTATCAAGTAGGACAACTTAAGTTTTTTATTACAACACCTGTGAATCACAATGATTCCTTATTTCTAAAACGCATTTTGTTCTGATGACCTTTCTTTTAAAAAAGAAAAGAAAAATAAGTTTGGGGTCATCACTTGGGGTGGTCATGTGACATCACTCGGCGGGAGGGGCCTCCGGTGCATCCCGATTGACTGAAAGTAGAACGTTTGATCCTTTAAGCATTTTAACCATGATTACTCTGTAATTGATGGACACACAGTGAGTGAGACACACAACCAGCCTGTCTTTCATACCTTCCTCCCGTGCCTTCATGCGAGCCACAAAGTTGTAGCTCTTGTTCCTCCGGTAGTTCTCGTAGGGGTCGTCCAGTGACACCCCGACTCCCTTGTACTGGTCCCACTTGTCTCTGATGTCGCCCCCCTTGATTGGGTCCTGGATGCCCTGCTCTTTGGCCCCCAGGCCTCCTGAGCCACTCCAGCCTATGTGGAACAACAGGTGAAAGATGCGGTTGGTCGACTGTACAGCATCGGTAGTACAGCATAGATGGCAGGTCATGAAATTCAACAGAAAATAAGTAGGCTTGGGCGGTATACATTTTTTCATACCAGCCTCACGTTTCACCGGTGTATGTGGTATGTGGTATGGTATTGGTGAAAAAACAACAAAAAAAACAACGTAAACGCTGAGCTGCTGGTGAAAGAAGTCATTGTAGCATTTATGACATTGTCTAGTCTACAATGCCGTGTGTCTTATATGCAATTATCCTACTTGGACAAGTCCTGCTGGGTTTAAATACTTCTGGCCCATAGAATAATGGATAGAAAGGACATAAGCTCCCTGCTACCAGTGATGATTCTTGCCGGAGGACCTGATGACACTTGTTGCCACGGCGGATAGCGACACTAGAGCAGGCTCAACAGTCAGTGATTTCCTTTCTTACATTCACATGTCACTTTATAACCTTATGAATGTGTATATATATATATATATATATATATATAAATAAACATATATACTTTCAAACTACATAAACTGCTATGTGAGA
>OOFG01073460.1:0-12792 GCA_900323295.1 Molva molva
CCTCCCTCACTGCCCACTCAGAGAGCTGATCATGTCTCTTAATAACGGCACGCGGGCTTCACTGAGCACCAAGCCGAGGTTAATATGGAAACAGGCGCGATCCGCCCAGCGAGCACCGGGCCTGGAAGAGCTGGTGGTGGAGGGGAGCCTCTGCTGCTTCCATTAAACACAAGGGCTTGTGTGTGTGTTGGGGGGGCAGTTGCCCCATGATGGATGGATGTGTCGGAGAGGTACAGAGGACATATATATATGTGTATATATATATATATATGTGTGTATATATATATATATATATGCTCACACGGGCCCCCTGTAGAGACACATACGGGTGGAGGTCCTGGAATCATCAGAGCCCAAGTCCCAACAGTGCAATAATGGTAATAATAGTATGTGGAGTGTGTGTGATGGCGATGGCTGGTTGAAGCAGCCTTACCTGGCCCGAATCAGACTGATTTGACTCTGGGGCCGCACACCTGTTGTGCATTGAGCATCAATGTGCACAGGTTGAACCAACACACACACACACACACACACACACACACGGAGATCTCCTGCATGGCAGCATGGATCCCCATCTGTATGTATCATTGTACCCACATTCTGCAATAAACGGGTTTCAACATCATCATCATCCTGTGTCCTGGTTCTGGAGAAACCCAGTAAAAGCCACCTACGTGGTGTGTAGCAGCTACCTAGGTGGTGTGTAGCATGAACATTGCTACATAGTTTATATTAAGTGAAACAATTAGTCAGTATGACTGTAAAACCTGATCCATACGATCGTAAGAATCTTGTGCGCTTTGTTTGTAGCTCTTTAGCAGTCTACATTCTGTTGAATGTAGTTTTCTTTTACAAACTTGGTCAACTAGTGAAGGTTATCCAATGCTTATGGTATGTGGTTGCTTTTATGTTGCTTTTAAAGCAACCAGAGATTGGCTGGGGTTACTTTCTGCCAAATGACTTGTTTAAAATAGAACTCAAGGATCTACCACGAGGCCTTCTGTGTGCCTTGTATCCTACAAGCTTATATTCCGTTTAGAAAAGAGCATCATTTGAGTGATTATCAGTTTAATGTTCAACATAAAATGTGACCTGATGTTTATGGTTTGCATTGCATGTATTTGAGCTCAGTGTTTGTCATCTGTACCCCGTGCCTTGTCATCATATGAGATGAACATGTTCCATCAGCTTTGAGCAACAAAACACATTTAATCAATCATAACTATGTATAATCAATCATAACTACTCATTTCCATACGAATAAAGGATTTGTGTATGTCTTGGGGTGATAAATAATTTTTAAAGTTATTTTTTATACCTTTCCAAAGTGTAGGTCGAGAAAGTTGTTTACACACTTTGCAAAGTAGTCCTGTTCTTTGTTCTGTCTTCCATATCTGCAAGCCTGTAAGTTAACATGCAGTAGCTTCTATGACTTCTTTATTGTTCTGCTTGTTATTGTTATGCCACTGCATGAGAAGGTTTTTGCTGCATTGAACATGGTATCCACGCAGTGAGGTCCAGGAACAAATAGGAATTATAAAGTGTGGGGGTTGCTTGGCTATTGTTACTAATCACGTTAAACTTCCATTCCTGAGCTGTTGTCTAGACGTTTATTGCAAAGCACTGACAAAACGCCATCAGTAAAGCTCATCTCAAGGTTGCATTTCTATTTCTGTGCTGCAGCAGACCCATAAGTGTCTAGAGCAGGAACCACTAGAATGAGGTGGAGCCAGTTGGCCATTTGTGGTCAATGATTTGCTGCAATATATTGCAATTATGGGTGGCCATTTACCAGCAACTATGCCTTAATTGGCAAAATTGTAGTTGTTCATATATCTACGGTTTTATATGGGTTCGGGAAGTTGCATACAACTAAAATGCTTTGTTACCATGTGTTTTAATACCTTCTGAATTTGAAATAATAAAGCCATTAAAGAGCTAAGATGGAAGCATTTTTTTCCATCACCATAGGGAGGGCTCCATTCAGTGCTTGTAAGCCAAAGACAGAGCAAGTATTAAAGATCCTACTATAGAGTACTGGCATTAAATCTGAGCTATGCGTCTGACGACACAACCCAGTACCACGCTAGCTCGTGCTCATGGTCACGAAAGTCATTTATTGAATTGTGGGCATGGGCGATTAAGTTTTGATTTTGATTTTCTATTTTCCGTACCCCGGATAGGCTGTGGTGATCACTATGGCAACCTGACGTCACGCTGCCGCTAGAATAACAAAGGATTAAGGGTGCATGAGGGTCGGCTTAGCTTAGAGGTAGAGCGGGTTGACTTGTAACCGGAAGGTTGCTGGTTCGATCCCCGGCTTCTCCTAGCTGAGTGTCGAGGTGTCCCTGAGCAAGACACCTAACTACCTAACTGCTCCCGACGAGCTGGCTGTCGCCTTGCATGGTTGACTCCGCTGTCGATGTGTGTATAAATTATTGTAAGACGCTTTGGATAAAAACATCTGCCAAATGCTGTAAATGATTAAGAATAAGATCAACAGCAATAAAAATGCTGCATTGGAAGAAATGTTTACTGGATGTAGGCTAGTGATAGCCTAAATAGTATGGTGCTTTGCTCATCATGATGCAAAGTAATTCCATAGCCTCAATAAATTGCAGGCTGAAAGGCATTGCCTACCTGATATCCTTCTAGCAAAGACTGCATTGTACTAAGCATAGCCTACCTGATATCCTGTAGCATAGACTGCTGTAGCAACACTTCAGCATAGAGGTCAGCCTGACTGTGGCCTCTCATTTTGGGGGCGCTTTTGGAGAAAACTAGCTTGCCAGGGCCGTTCGTATACACTTCCTTGTGTTGGACAAAACCAAGATACATATCCCAGCTCACTACGGAGCGTCTATCCTGCTGGGCTGCTGACAGCACGGTATCAGATAAAACATGAACTACAAAGAATTAGTTTCAGTTAATGTGACTAAGCTTTTAAACATTATTTTAAGTCACATTTCATTATTAAGCTGATGTATGACTGTATAGTACCCTAATTACTCTAAATATAAGGTGACAGTACGGCAACCAAAAGCTGATGCCACCACTTTGAAAGTGAATGTTGAGCCTTGACCGAGGCACCCTTCCCCTGCTTACTTTTTCCGGCTCATCCTGGATCCCTCTGCGTTCCCAGGCCAACGTGTCCTGGGTCAGTCCGGGGTCTCCTTCCGGTCGGTGGCCCGAAACCACTCTAACGGGAGGCGTCTTGGGGGGCAGACTCCCCAACCACCTCAGCCGGCTCCTCTCGGCTGTACTTTGAGCTCCTCAAACTTCTGAATATATTCATGTCTTGTCCCCCGGTAATTATATTGGATCAATAAGGATAAGTCCTGTCATATGTTTTAAAGAATGTTAATAGACTAACAGAAATGCGAGAGAAGTACACTTATGTTGACTCAATTCTTCCTGTAAAAACAGAAATCCTAATGTGCACACCATGGCCTCCCTCGTAGGGCTCACAGTACAGCCCCTGCCGCTCCCTTCGCTCATCCTCAGCTGGTCTTCTCACCGTCCCAACCTCACGCCTCAGCACCATGGGTGCTCAGGCTTTCAGCTGCACTGCTCCCAGGCTTTGGAGCTCCCTGCCCCCACACATTCGACAGTCTGACACCATAACAACATTCAAATCTCTCCTCAAAACACATCTGTTTCAACTGGCCTACTCACTGTAATGTCCACCCTACTGTGCGTTTCCCCTCGTATCCCCATTGTGGTGCTGTTCTTATCCATCCTCCTACCTGGGTCTCCCCACCTTATGTCTTGTCTTGATTTGATCATGCTGTTGGCTATGCCAGCTCTTGCTGTTTTTATCTCTAGGTTGTTTTATGAATTGTAAGGTGACCTTGGGTGTCATGAAATAAAATGTATTATTATTATTGGGTATTCACAGAGTATCTGTGGTTATTATTATTATTGTAGAGGAGGACAGGAGTTCTCTCAGAAAGATTGAAAGCATGACATACAGATGTCAGATACAGCATACCAACATGTGACAACAGGGAGCACTAGACCATCCTTGGGATACATCAGATATCTGCTTAGGGGACACCATGACTGCTGTAAGTACTGCATTTTAGAAACAAGAGATCGACTTTTTTTGTCTGAGCAGAAGAGTATTCAGTCTGCGACGGAAGATGTGTAGGGATTCAGCTGTCCTGGTGTCAGTGGGGAGCTCGTTCCACCGTTGTGGAGCCAGGACAGCAAACATTCGGGATTTAGTTTAGCAGCAGATGGGCCCTCCTAGTGAGGGAGTAGCTGGCTGCTTGGCAGTCACACAGCATAGTGGACCGCCTCGGGTGTTTGGTCTGACCATGTCCTGGATGTAGGATGCCTGAGACAATTGCAGCATGGTACCAATGACTTGAATGGGATTGGTGCAGCCAGTGCATGGTGTGGATTAGTGGTGTAGTATGGGAGAACTGGGCTGAGCCGGGCTGCTGCATTCTAGATGAGTAGCAGAGGTTGAGCAGAACCTAAGCAGGTGGAGGATGGGCTGGTGGTGGGTGAAAACCAGCTCAGCACAATTAACTTTGCTCAGAGTGTGTGTGTGAGGCGGAAGGTCTTAAATTGACTGCCCATTTGAGTACGTGAGCGTGATTGGATTCTTGATACGCGACGCATAACTAGCTACGCCCATGAGTTGCAGTTCCCCAATTACTATATTATTAAGTATTTACCTGGTAAATATATGGTCAATTATAATATATTACTTATTGGGTAACTAATACTGGTAAATAAGAGCCATTGGTAAATAAGAGCCATATTACCCATTAACTCAAACAAGGACCATGTAATTGTGACCGTTTTAGGTTGGTAATAACTCCGATATAATTACGTACTTTCTAGGAAAGTAGGCAACCAATTCTAATGAACATCTCCTCTATTACCCATCAGTTCAAGTTACAATTGTAGTTATCCGAGGTTTATGTTGGTAACAGCCCACGTTTAATTATGTACTATCTAGAAATGAAGGTAGTACTTTCTAAATAAATTACTCTTTCCTTTAGCATACTTTACAGAAAAAAATAAAACAACATTGCTTTTACATCTGACCTTGAATCTACGTCCCTGCTCCTCTATATATGCATACCTGAGAGGGGATAACCATCATTATTATCGGTAACTTATTATCATTCTTTCTTTGTTTGTTATTCCCAAGGTTGCATTAAAGTGCATCTTACCATAGCCATTCTAGCCATAGGCAATGCAAGGACATGGCTGAAGCACAGATAAGACAAACCAGTGGAAGGAGGGACGCTTACAGTGTTCAATTATTTTATGCATGTGTTCTCTTTAACACATAGTGTGTCCACAGGATGACATGCATGCATATGACCTTACTCTTTGTAATGGTCTAAAACTTCTTAATTAAGCTTGAAGAAAATAGAAGAGTCTCACACTGTAGGTATCCTTTCATTAATGCATAGCCTACACATGAGCACACATAAAAGTATTATAAGTTTATCACAACTATCACATAGCTGTATCAAGGCTCCAGAACACATCATGTAACTCAGTGCAACCTACTATGCAACTTGTTTATGTGTATTACTTGATAAGCATGATGTTTTAGTGATATTTAAAAAATGTTACAGTTGCGTCAATCCATACAATTCGTTTTTATATATCCCATGTAGCACCTGGTTATGCATTGTGTAGCCGTTTTCTGATGGCATTGGGAAGCCTGTGTCCAAAGCATTTGAGGTTGGGCCCATCACTCAGTCTCAAGGCTTTAATCGTGGTGGAATAATAAGTTGTTTTGATATGTAAATTGGGCAATGCAACTGCTGCGTAATGCTTGCAGCTGGGCAGGTGATATCTCGGGTCCATCGTTTGCAGCTTCTAAGCAGCGTTGGCAGTTATTTGCATGCATATGCAACACGCTAAAAAGTACAGAAGTCTGTAAGGATAATAAACGATGAGTCCACTGCAAATGTATTAGAATAAAAGTACAAATAAATGTTTCATGCGGTGAAGTAAAAGTAGAGGTTGATGTGCCCTTGGTAATATTTTAATCAGACAGAATGTAAAGCAATGATGCGCTTGTTTTTTATTGGCATTTATTTTGCATTTGGTAGAATCTGTTTGTGTGTTATTCTCAGGGTCAAAGGCATTGAGATTATGTTGATAGACATATCCTCTGCAAAGGACATGATTCCCTCCAACGCCTGGAGGAAAACACAGGGGACAGAGGGGGCTATCCTCGCAGAAAGTTACATCTAACTTCATCTTAGGCCTTCGCCTAAGTGCAGCCATAATTCCAGACATTATACAAGCTGTACTCTGTTGCAAACTATTAATAACTAACTCATATTAAATACAGCAATCATATAAGACTGAGAATAGATTGGCCTATTTGATATCTAAATCTTAAATATCACAATAAACCAGCTATTAAATAAGAAAGATACCTGAATTACATAACCTAATGTAGGTTAATGTGGAATTGAATGAGGGAAATAACGTCAGCTAAGAACTATTAATACCCTGGCACCAGGTCTTTTTACTCGTTGGATCAAGGCAGGCCTATGACAAAACAATGTGAATTAGGATTCATAACTTAAAGTGGATCTTGTTCTATCATTTCATTTTGAATGTGTAGATTCTCAAGATGCTGTTTTCTATTAAATTATTTATGGTAACATTTGAACCATGACACCTGTGCCGGCCCCTAGTATTAAACAAACAAAAAAATGTATAAGCAGAAAATGTATTTTCTTAAAGGAAAGCATGCATTTGTCAATGGTCATTTTCCTTCTCTTTCTCCTTCATCTTGACTTTTACATAATGGTATTCATATTCAAACAATGCTCATTTGTATTAATGGAAACTAAATGCTAAAACCAAAGTTGTTAACACTGTTAAATGAAAGCCAATGCTGTACAGCAATTCAAAATGGTTATAGGTCACAGATTTGGAATAAGAAGATGTTTTATCAACTTATTCCAAAGAGAGCCACTGTGGTAGCATTGATTGCTGTTAGCATAGCTTGGTCTATATAGGCAACAAAGAGAGCCGCTGTGTTAGCATTGATTGCTGTTAGCACAGCCTGGTCTACATAGGCAACAAAGAGAGCTGCTGTGTTAGCATTGATTGCTGTTAGCATAGCCTGGTCTACATAGGCAACAGGCCCTCCTTCTTTAGCTTCTTCTTTCTTCTCTCTCATTCCAGATTTCGAAGCCATTTCTCGTTAGGGGTCGGTGTTGATAATTCACAGTTCAGTCGATGCGGGTGTACTGGTGCAGGCCGGATAAATACAAATATAACACATTATGTGGGTACTACACAAGGAACAATCTGTTGTTGTGTGCCGAGTTGCTTTTGCAACAGGAAAGCAGTCTGCGGTTGTTTCCATCCACCTACAACACATATGAGAACATACGTGCAGCCTAGAGGAAATGTTGGCAGTTGGGGGATAGAAAATACATCCCACAACATATCCACCTGAATATGAAGGCACCCTCAGTCCAGCTGATGATCATGTCACTGAAGACCCTTCAGTATTAATATACATTCAAAGATATTCTGCATTATTGTATGTGGGTGATTCTATGCAATCACCCATTCGGTATCAGTAATATCCTTTAATGGTTAAACAAGTTTTTCAGCAAACCATGGTGACTTGCAATTAACAGTTGAGGTTGACATGAGAGATAGGGTCATAGGCGTAGATTTCAGGGGGGATGCAGGGGAAACGCCCCCTCAATATTTACAACACGTTCATCGTCGTCGTCGTCGTCGCCCCCCCCTGCCACCCCATAAACTAATTAACAAAGCAGAGGTCTTTTATTTAGAAAAAATGCTGAAGCGTAACTCATAGACTCAACCGACAGGGGCGGAGGTTTTACTTCAGCACTGGGTCTGTTTTCACATCCACAAAAACCCACACACAATTCCCCAAACAAAAGACACAAAAGTGGACAGAAGAGTAAATCATTCCTGTTTGTGTGTTGACTCAGCAGGGATAATATTACATGAGAGAAGTTGATCTACAGGAGAATAAATATTTGAAAGCAGTGCAGAATACCTGAGAGCCTTACTGCATTCAATTCCATTATACTTTGAACTGTCACTTGGTGCCCGAATTGTGTGGTTTTCTTTGCATAAATAAAGACATTTCCCCATACATTGATGCAGAAAAGGCACAAACCGGTGCATAAAAATTCACCAGAATTCAGCAAATGAAGTGTTTGAAGCTAAATATTTAATGGTGGAGGACCCCAAGCTTAGGGTGTCCACCCCCAATGTTGGAACGAAACTTACACCACTGGATATGGTTACTAATAAATGAATACATTTGACCCTGTCTCTGTCCCTGACACATTTTGATGAAAAAAACGCTCTAATTGTGACAAGCAAACCTAATTTACATTGCAAACCAATATCTTCAACACCATTACATCTTACACCATTTTTGGAATTTAAATACTGTTCATGCTTTCTTTATTTTATTATTAAATATGTTGGTTGAATTCGTATTTTTCAGATCTTCCCTTATATCCAAATGGTGGGATTTGCATCAGTCAGAATGTAAAACCAAGATGTATTATATTTAGCATTTATTTTGCATGTGGTAGAACCTGTGTGTGTGTGTGTGATGGGAGGTGGAGGCAGGGGCGGTCAGCTACAAACTAAGAATATCCTGGTAGAAAAAAGTAACTCATTGTAGGCCTATGACAATCTGAATTAGGATGTATAAAATGACCAAATGAAACATTGACAACTGTGCCAGCCAGTAACAATATTCAAATACTTCTTGACCTTTCTTCACCTTGAAGTTGGAAATACTATTAAATGTTAAGCAAATGCTGTCCAACAATGAAATGCCAATAGGTCACCAAGGTGGAATAAGGGATGGTGCTCTCTCTCCCTCCCTCTCTCAGACTATTTAAATATAGGACAGAATGGTGAAGAACAAATTCAGTTTACCTTGCCTGGACAAGCAGCCTTTATCGGAGATCAAACCACGCCATCTTTGAATCTGGACAAGAATCATGAGGAATACATTTACAAACTACCTGATTCTCTTCTTCATTCTCACACTTTCCATCAGCAAACCGCCTCATGTGGAGGCCTCGCTGCTAATCAGAAAATTGAACAAAGCTCCCTCGTCCACAGGTGGACCATGGAGCTGGGAGGAAGCCCGGCAAGAATGCAGATCTGCAAGTGCTGTGTACCATTCTGATTTAGCCATTATGAGAAATATGGCGGAGACAGTGAAAGTTATTGATATCTGTTCTGATCCAGATTGTGGTCATGATTTGACTAGCTGCTGGATTGGTTTTCGGAGGGATGAAAATGTCCTACATGATTGGAAGATGGTGAACAATATGACATACGCTACAACAAACTGGCCACCTGGGGAACCTAGCATAGAGGACAAGTGCGCCCGCTTAAACTGCAGCTTGTTGCACGGTGAGGATTGTACATTACGCTACTTTAGATTTGCGTGTCAGATGGACAACCTGATTTTAGTGAAGGAGGACAAAACATGGGAGGAAGCTCTTGACCACTGCAGGGTTCTTAAAGCGGACACATTGACCTGGTTGGACAACAACGACGAAGTACATTTTGCGCGGACAGATCTAGTTAGTTTGCACAGCGAGGAAGAATTTGCTTATGCTATCAGCATCCTCCGTGGGGCCCAGATAGATGAGGTGTGGATTGGTCTACGTTGGCTGGCTGGCCGGTGGCTGTGGATGGATGGGGAAAAAGGTAATCACGACTCCTTGCCTGTATGCCCAGCCAATGGGATGAACTGTGGGACTCTGTCTGAGGAAGGCAAGCAAGCTAGAAACTGTGTTGAGAGGAGGAACTTTTTCTGCTTCCAAATCGTTTAGAGCAACATTCAAGACAAAACAGTCAATTATTCATAAATGAAAAATCAAACCACCAGCTAGGGATGTGTGCTTTAGCTTTCTGGTATCTGGTAATGTCATTTTTGGTCTGCTTCGGTGATCCTGCCCTCCTCTTTCTTCTCTAGATATCTTCTTGGTTTATCCTGTAACTGTTTTAAATAGTCTCAAAATAGATGTTGCATGATGCTAGAAAGAGACAAAAAAGTTTTGTTTATTAGTTAATGCAATGCCTATACAGTAAATTATAAATAGTTTTAAGTTTTAAGTTGATTCTAGTTATGTAACCCTTCCTTTTACAGGAAGGTTAATATATAACTGTTAATAAATAACCAGTTAAAATATGGTAACTTATAATATATTAATGGGTAATTACCAATAGTAAATAAGAGGTAAACACAGAGAAACTACAGCTGAAATACTAAGGGAAACCTCCACTATTATCCATCAACTGTAATAGGACAATAGGAGAGGATCACTTTAAGTTATTAACTGGGTGTAGTTAATAACTTAGATATAATTGTGTTCTTCCTAGGAAAGTAGGCAACCAATTCTTATGAACACCTCCTCTATTACCCATCAATTCAAGTTACAATTGTAGTTATCCAAGGTTTATGTTGGTAACAGCCAAAGTTTAATTATGTACTATCTAGAAATAAATTACTTTTTCTTAAATAGTGGTTGTTTACGGTTCCATTCATTTATAAAGTGTAATTCGATTTAACCTAGAAACTATGGAATTGTTTATATTTAAGTTGAAAAATCACATCAATAACAATGTAATACCTGGTAACAACTTCCACAGGAACAGTTTACCTCTAGTGTCTTCCTTAATAATGGGTACGTTCTTTCAGATGTTTCTATAATTTACTCAGTAAGTAGGCTGGAACTGTACTGTAAAACGAAGCCTTTTTTGTTTCCATGGTTTAACCATGTTCTTACCATATTCCTTGTAATAGAATATGACATTTTCCATGCAATTGTATCATATACGTGTAGTGCAACATTACTAAGTAAGATAATATAATTGAGTAAGCTGTAACTGTACTATATAAGGTATCCTTGTTTGTTTTCATAATATTACCAGGCTCTTGCCATATTCCTTGTAATTGGTTATTCCTTTTCCATGTAATAAACAAACTTTTACCGTGTAGGTATTGAAGTTTTTATTGGACTTTATTATTTGTAAGCCAAAGAAGACAATTCACATTGCGTGTATCCCGATCCACAAATATTTGATAGTTATGCTTTGTTTAATGATATGCACAGGAATATTTCAAGAACCACTAACTTGTGTCTTGTAAAATTATGTCCACACTCACTTTTACACATTTGTGGATCGCATGGCTAATTTTGTCCAATTTGTCCCACTGCTGAGCTGTAAAATGTGGATGAGAAAGTTATATTGGACTTGAATATGCGTTACCTACAGAAGATGATTCACATTGCGTGTACCGCAATCCACAAATATTATGTACTTGTGCTTTATAAAATTATATCTACAAATATTTTTTGAACTTGTGTGTTTGTAAATGACATCTACACTCACTTTCAGAACAGAATTTTTCACACAAACTAGTCCATATGCCTTGTTGATCTCGTAGAGTTGTGTCCAATGTGTACCGCAGCTGATCTGTCAAATGTGGCTGCGTACAAATCATACACCTCTAGATGGAGATATGCAGACTTAAGTGCTGCTGTCTTCCTGTCTTGGTAGGAAAAGAAGAGTTAAAATAAAATGCTGCTGGCAATAGCTATTTTCAATGCGTGTATTATAGCTTCATTCACAAACGAAGACAACATTTTTTTTTATGTTGAGTGTTTATTAAGTAGTTTATGGAATAGCACATATTTATTGTAAAGGCTAGTAACCTGAGGGCTATAAAATAAAAACTTGTCACATTATGGAAAAACGCATTCATAATCTTTTCTTAAAAAATATGCAGCATCTCATGTGTAACACTTGAGAACCTACTGGCTTTTATGACAATAAGGGATATAATAAGGGATTTTTTCATTTTAATATGTCACTATGGGTCACAGAGCTATGTGGCTCTCTCACACCTTGGTTCCCGACCGTGACAGGGCGGGACTTATCCAGGGCCCTCTGTCTACAGATTGGCTGTTCGGGCCGTGGTTCACCGAGGTCCTTAACCTAGCTCCACCCATCAAGGCATCAGGAAGCGAGGTCACTCTTGCTCCCACTGCACCACCACGCCTCCTCCTCCTCCACCACCGCCGCCACAGCAGTGCCAGGGGGAACCGGTCTTCCGGCAGGACCCCGGAAAACAGCAGAGGTTGCCGCCCACCTGGGACTGACCTTCCCTGTCTTTTTCTTTCCCTCTTAATAAAGATAATAAAGACCGTTTGACCTAGGTGGAGGGTGGCAACAGACATTGCTACACTGGCGGCCTATCCAAACAAGGAAATGGCACAGAAGGGCTGTCCAAGGACGCAGCAGGCCACCAGCAATGGTGACGGACAGCCACCACCCAGCACCAGCCCTCTCCCGACGGCCATTGGTGGAAACCGGCCGAGGACAGGAGAGGCCGCGCAGCAACCGCCACAGGTAACCGTCTGCAGTTAACAGCCTGGGACCGGCCTGCAACAGCCCAGGCCCAGCCACACCTCTGCCAGCCAGCACAGCAGCCCAAGGCCCCATGCTCCGGAAGGGAGATTGGGATAGTGCCGTCACCTTGGTGGAGAGTGGCCATACCGAGGACTGTTCCGGGCCCTCCGAGGAGCTACTACCACAGCCCAGCTGTCGATTCTCCGCCCAGCCCATCCAGGCAGCCTTGCAACGGCCATGTCCAGCGACACCTTCGCTAGTCAAGGCAGCAGCCCAGGAGTCCGGTCTCCAGGATGGGGGGGTTGGCGGGTCACCCTAGGGGAGGTGTGGGGACATTGGGGTCTGTTTTTTTTTTTAAAG
>OOFG01073465.1:0-11097 GCA_900323295.1 Molva molva
TGAGTATTGAGAATGTACACCACCAGTCTCTGTCTAATGTGACTGGGTTTTACCTGTCGTCAGTCACTTCGATAAACCCGCCGATTCATCATTTAGGATTATATTCAAACACAACAGCCTTCTTTTGGTTTCCTAGTCCAAAAAAGAGATTGTCAGCAGACTCTCAGTTTGCATGACTAATTCAGAGATTTCTAAAATGTATTTATTAACATTTATTAAAAAGGTACATTCATTAAAAAAAGGGGCAATAAGGTAGCCTCGTGAGATCATCCTGTTATTCACGTTTGCGCTTCGCAATGAATATCAAAGAGAAACAGAATGTGCATAGTGAGAGCAGGATGGCCTCATGGGGCTAGCAAGAAGGTGCAATGACTGAAAATATTACTTTGACAAATGTGTGTCAATTCAGGGTACATCGAATTATCCATTAAAAATACATTAAAAAGAAAAAAATGTAAATGCAACGTAATGATGCTGAGTTCAAATTGAAGAAGGGAAGGATGACTTGATAAACTGAAACAAACAGCTCCTACTATGTACTGTGTAAACATCAATACCCTAACTTCAGTGTTCCTCTTGTGCTGTTTTTGAAAGGTTTTGTGCTGCTTTGTTAGTATTTCCCCTCAGGGATGAATATAGTACCCATGTATTTATGTTGCTGCACAAATATCCACCCAGATTAGAAAATATTATGGTTAACACTAATGATAAATGAGTAGAAAAAGGAGGCCTGTCTTACAAAGTTTTAACGCAGTCAGTTTGAAAGTATATGTTAATATTGTTATATCATCATAGAATCATCTATTATCATGTTATAATTCAGGTCATTGCTACAACTCTGGTTCAGTATTAAGATGTCTGAAGCCAGTGGATGATCTGTGTTTATATATAATTAGGCTATAATTAAGAGAATTAATACATACATATCCAGCACTGCTTCCAATGTTCAATGAGGCATAAAGGTGAATCACAAAAAATGTTTGCCTTCAAATTGTTTATAGTAAATTTGCAATAAGCCACATGTTGTGATTGCCAAATTTTTCTACTAGAACTGCAAATGCTTCTTGTGAAATCTCAAAAAGGACACATAGGTAATCAATAAGCATATCAAAAGCTTGAAGATGCCGTCAATAACACATGCCCTTGGTCTGAAACATTTCCTATAACTGTCATTGATTTGCTCACAGTGTCCACTTACCTTGGTTATTCATCATCTATCCAGAAACACTCAACCACACAACTTATCTGAGGCCAAACATTGCCATTCATTAGACTGACAAATATTTCAATACAGGCTGCATGACATAGGCCAAGATGAATTGTATACAAGCTTCATTGTATTTCAAATAGGGTAAGATACAGTTTAGTCCACAACAAGTCTGCTATACTCACCATAAAGCTGCCGGATGCACAACAGACAACCTATAAATATAGGCCTCAAATATCCAGGAAGGTCTTCAGAAATGTGTCCTCAAAAGACTCACATGGAGGGCACAGCCAGCAGCAACCCACTTCACCACCAAGACTCTTTCTGCTTCCTTTTTCAGGATATGTAGCCTATATAGGAGACGGTGGTATACGAGTGTGTGGAGACGTATAGCGTGAGCTAGGAAGTGCACAGAGTGCAGTGTCAGATCTCATATTCCTGCAGTTTCAGCCCCCTCTCTCGCTTTCCTCTCCTAGCCCTAGCCCGGCTAGCACTGCTGGCTCCTACATTCAGCTCTGATTGGCCTCTCCAGGGTGGGAAGATGATCGCGCTTTATAGTGTATGGAGGTGTGGAGGAGGAGATAGAGGGGATGTGAAGTGGAAGGGGCTTGGTGTTGCTCAGAAACATCCATGTGTCTGTCTGTCTTTCTGTCTGTTTGTCTCTGTTGCTATAGAGCCGTTTGCATCTCCAGTTACCACAGATGAGCAGTTACCATCACACTGTGCTGTCTCATCAGCGCTAAATGCTGCCCTTGGTCGTTGCTGGCTAGGGATACAAACGTGAGCATCTGTGCCGAACCTGGTTTACTCATGGCAGTGTTAGCAGACAGACTCGGTCCCCCCCTGTCTGTCTGCCACCCTGTCAATGAGTAAACCAGGTCTGATTGGCAGACAGACTGGGTCCCCCACTGTCTGTCTGTCTGCCAGCACTGCCATGGGTAAACCAGGTCTGATTGGCAGACAGACTGGGTCCCCCACTGTCTGTCTGTCTGCCAGCACTTCCATGGGTAAACCAGGTCTGATTGGCAGACAGACTGGGTCCCCCCCCTGTCTGTCTGCCAGCACTGCCATGGGTAAACCAGGTCTGATTGGCAGACAGACAGGGGGGGGACCCAGTCTGTCTGCCAACACTACCATGGGTAAACCAGGTGCAGGCCTGGATGACGGGGTGGGGAACCCAGAGCCCCATGGACGAGGGATGGAGTGGTGTGATTGGATGACACAGCTGAAACGTTGCTATATAACAGTATAGAAAACAGGACAGGGCTCGGTTACAGCCAGGTTAAACAGTCAGTTCATATGTGAGCTACATCCTTCATGGTCACTTATATTCATGTAAGCATATGCTATAATCTTTGCTAAATTTAGCTTACCATTAGACCTCCCTAACGCTTTGATACCATACCTTTGAGGATTTCTAAATGATTCACGGGTTGTATTGTACGACCACTTAATGGGCTTTTAGTCAAATCAATACAATTAGATACACATTTGGAATGTCTAAATTATATTAATATAATACTGGTTGTTTTAGAACATGAAGGCAATTGAATTAGTTAATAGCTGTTAGTTAATAGCTGCATATATGGACATACCTGAAAGGGAGACTTTCTGTTTTACAATATCCACCTTTGTATCCATGGAATACAATGCGATCAGAATGCAACCACATATTTCTACTTAATGTATATCACACAGGATACTAAAGCAAAACAGAAGGTAAGTTATGAACTTCAACAGCAGTACCTAGTGGCCACCAAGAGAAAACACTGCACATCAAAATCCATGTGCAGCTCCCCTACTGGGCTACACAATAGAAATGATTCATGCGATATAAACAGATAAATGTACGATATGGAATGGCTGTTTATTTTGCGAGTGCTGAAAGGGGTACTTTGAGGTTTTAGCTGTATAAACATGCTACAATACAGAAAAGTGTTTGACTACCACTGCTCTTCACTCACTCAACCCAACAGAGTAGAACCGTCAATGACACAGAATGAGCCATGCTTCATGTCTCTGGACATTTCACCAGACTTGGTTTCCAAGCTCCCAGCTTAGGGCATTTTTCTCTCTCATCACTCAACGTCCTCGGGACTCAACAAAGATCCACTACTCTAGTCCTAAATTAAACCCCACTGTCTAACTGACTCATAATTAGTGACATCAATTACAGCAATCAATGCGACTATTAGCAGTTTTATCGCCGGCAACATATTGAAGTTGCGTACGATGAGCAAAAATTAAGATATGCGCAGTGTTGTATATTCCTTATCAGAGACACACAAGCCTTTCATTAAGAAACCGATTGTCATTAAACATATTGACATTGTAATTACTTTGAAGTTAGCATTTTATTATTCAATTTATTGGGTTATTATTTGGGTTGGGGATAAGGTGCGAGGACCAAACTCGCTGTACATTTTTAGGGCGAGAGAATCCCATCAGCCCATGAATAAAACAACACCTTTGCAGGTTGCACCACAGCCCATTTAATTAGATTGATTAGGAGAAACTCAAACAGCTGGTCAATGTGTTCAATAATTGCTGCAGTGGATAAAACTGCCAGTAACAAAAGATGAGCATTAAGTAGCATGGAACATTTGTATCCTTTCATCCGTCTGTACCCCAATTCAATACCACATTAAGTAGAACAACAATTTTCCATCAAGTCATCCATGTTTTAGAAAACTCTGCAAATCCTTAGCTTTCTAGCAGTCCCATTGTGTCTTCATCATGTTGGAAAAAAAAGAATAACGTAAATGTTATTTAGTATGTCTATAGAAATCCCTAATACTAATCCAAAGCCAAAATGTTAAGAGGATTGACTATTCCAGTCAAATTTATTTAAATAGGCAATTTTAACAAGCACATTGATTTTCAGCCTCACACAGCTCCGGCTGTCATTAACACAAACAGAGAAAAATAAATCGCTGAACAAATTATCCACTCAATAGTGCATACAAATGTCTGCAAAAATCTAAATAAATATATAATATATATTATTTATTTTTTGTCATTCATTTGAGTGAAACAGGTAGACTTAATAGGCAGGGAATGTATAATTGTTATAATGTACCAACGAATGTACTAAATGATACTATAGCGATTCTTCAACACTGACAGCAGTCAGCAGAGTAGGGAGAGTCCAAAGAAAAGAGGTCTGAGAGTTTGACTACACTGTACACTGTAATAAATCATATTCACTGTCCACATCCTTAAGGAATATTTCAGCTGGCCACGCTTCAAGAAAATGAGTTATTACCAATTTGGCACTTACTGAAGTGTGGTTCAAAAACACCAGGTGTATTTAACAAGCAGTTATCTGTGAGTCTAATACAATAACTCACAGTGAGTCCATTATATATAAAGTGAAAATAGTGAAAATATTCCATTAAAAACCCCCAATGAATGTTGCTCATGTGAAAAACGTCCTTTCGTCATTAAAATGACCTTTTGAAAATGATCAGTGCTGAACCCTTATTGAACTCCACATCAAATGCATGGGATAAGACAAATGAAAGTCGTGGTGTGTCATCAGTGAAAGGAACGGGGTCTATTGAGACATTTCTCACATATCCCAGGTCTTAACTGAGTAAGAAGAACAGGGCAGAACAGTGGCCCCAGTCGCACTATGTCTCTGACAGACTGCGGCACTCAGAGCCGTCATCTGAATCAAATCTGGTGAGGGGATGGGAGGGGGAAGTTTCTTCAAAGGGGGCTTGAAATACAATGGAGGTGCATTTATTTTACTACAGGGACATAGAGTATAAATATGAGGACATGGAAGACGTTGCGCAAGCAGAGTGTGGATCCTAACCAGCACAGATCTGTATACTGTATACCTCAAAATAAATAATAAAATAGTATTAGTTAATAATGTTAATAAAAATATAATAATCTAAAATGCTAACAATGTTCTATGAGGGAGAAATAACCTCAACTATGTACATACCTTACATACCTGCATGTGCATATGTTGTCTTTAATTCTAATCTGGGTCAATATAAAGTCAGCTCTGTACTTAAAATAGCATGTACACATTTTTGCTATGCTAATGTGGGTCGGTAAAAAAGTGTGATAATGTTCCAGTTATAGCTATGCCTATGGTCTACATAGGCCTACAAGTTGTAAATCCTTAACTCTGTGCATACTGTAACAGCATACTGCATGTATGCTGTGACTATGCTAATGCTGGTCGAACAACAAAAGTTGCATGGCTATGCTAATGTATAGGTGTGTGTCTATAAGGTGTGATAACCTTTTGAAGCTAGCCCAGGTTGAAAGGAAGTTACCTTGCCTCGGCCTGCCTTCCCTCCATCCCCAGTGAAGAGGCTTGTTGTAGCTCAGCAGCATTTGCTGCTTCGCCATCAGCACCATCATCCTCCTCCTCCTCCTGCCTGAGAGGCAGGCACCAATAGCAGCAGCTCCCCATCTCAGCTCTAGCATCTCCACCTCTCTGCCTCTCCTCCGGGTGCTGCGGCAGCCCCAGCTCTGCCTGCGCTCTTTGCACCAGCCCAGGCTGTGAGGACAGTGAGCCCCTCATTGTAGACCGTGGTCTATCTCATCCTCACAGAAAGAAAAAAAAAAAACAGCACACCTCAAGTCTCCTTTGTTCCCAATGTATTCATATATGCATCCATTCATGTATTCATTGATGGCTCAGGGATTAATTACCATTGTCTCAACACAGCGGTGGCGGCAGCAGCATCAGCCACACAACAGAATACCTTATTTTGCTTCTGCAGCACACAATGGTTCACTGTATCACACTCTCAACTCTTTCTTTGTCCTCGCCCTTCTTGATTCAGTTGGCTGCCTCAACCTCTACCGACATTTATGGTCCCCAACAGAACATAATGAGTCATTTAAGCGACAGCTAAATCAGTCAACGTTGGCAAGTCGGCAAGACGGTCAGTAGTAAAACAAACGTGATAAAACGTTTCTGCCTCAGGTGAAGGTTCAGGCCGCCTCATAACCACAGAGATGAGATAAAGCTCCACCAGGGGAGGTTGTGGCGATGTACACCTGATATGAGGATCTACTGATAGCTACCAATATCTCCCACTTGTCTACATTAATGACAGTACCGCATGGGAAACTAGACCCGACCTCAAGTTGATATGTATCAATTCATTCCACTCATATCATGCTGTCAGAAACTCAAAGGCGAACCGTAACAAAGTAAATACATTCCTATTCATCAAACAAATTAACAAATATAGAGACAGTATGTACTGTATTGGGGAATATTATACATATCCTCATTCATGTGTGTTACTGAATCTAACTAGCCTGGGACCCAGACGAACCTGAGAGCTCATGTTGTATTTGCTCTGGCATATGCATCGAGCCCCCCTTTCGTTCACACAGATTCCCAGCAGACCTGGCCTTGTTTGGGCCAATCACAACCATTTATCTAATATGGGGCGGGTTTAAGACTGTCCAGAGAAGCGCCCTATGGCAGCGCCCATTGAGGCATTTTCATAAACATCCAAGATGGCTGCCGCTGATGTGTCACACGTTACGTTGGTTGTAGGTTTATCCAATTGTGTCCAGATGCATTTTGGTCTGCGCCCGCTTATAACACCCCTTGGAAATTTAAAATGGAGAGGTTCCAGACTAATACGCATTTACGATTTGGTCTTGCAATGTCAGGATATAATCTAACCTCTTTGAGTGGATAATGTCAAAGAGAGAAATGTCAAGTATGTAAGCAACGGCCCTAGTACTCAATCTGCAAACTCAATGACTTTTTAACACAGTTTATGACCTTGAGCTCATTATAAAGCACACATTAGACAAGACTCAAAGGTATGCCTTTATGTTTGCTATCATCTTTATTGAGGGGATTCTATAGTAATAAACATGATGAGTTTATTACTCTGCCTGGTAAGACATGTGATTAAAGCAGCCTGCTATGTTTCACTCCACTTGGGAGGTGAACAGCTGCTGCTTCCTTCACCCTTACCTCAGCTTGCTCCCTCTGACACCAGGCGAGGATATAGGCGGAGAAGAGCACTGTTAATTGGCATTCAGCAATGCTGCCTTATCACTCTCCTCTCGGACAGAAATAAAGTCCACCCTCCCTGCTTCCAAATATTTAGGTAAGTGCAGCACTATCCTGAATTATCTAGCAATCTGCTGCGATAGAATTGAAAGGCTGAAAGATGAATGTTTGCCGGGGAAATGGTGTAAGTGCCATTGTGACAATTACAGGATAAGGCACATCTTAGTCATCGCTCGACTGGAGGCTGGCTGGAGGTTTCCACGTGTCAGATTGGTATGTCTGCAAGGCTCAATACATGCAGCTGTCTGCAAGGGAGGACAACAAAACCTTCAAGAACATCTTAAAAGGTTATATTTTTTATATTTGTGCACTGACAATTCCATGTGTTGTTTCTTCCTGTCTAGGATGAAAGGGATAGGAGAAGACCATCAAGTAAAAGTTGAAGTCCAAAACCAGTAAAGCCAGCCTGTCTCACCCAAGAAACCAGAAATAAATACTTTTGAAGTTCTATATCCTTTCGAAAAGTCAATAAAACATTTAAAAAATTTACTTCTGACTTAAGAATTTCCAGAGGTGTAGTCAAACAAAAAAACAGTAACATCATAAAATCTACATTCAAAAATTGGTCAAAGGAATGAATTTAGGACCAAGGTCAATTAAAGGATTAAAGTCCTAATTTAAAACACTAAGTGCCTTGTCATTGGTTCTCTGAATGTAACTAAGGTGTGAATCTGCAACTCTTGCGGAAAGTAAGTCTCATTAGGGAAGCCTTGAGATTAAAGCCTGGAGGGAACCGTGTTACCTTTAATCTTCTTTTTTTTATGTTTGGCTTCAAAACTCCTAGAACACTGCATGGCAAATGAATGTATATTGCCCGAAGCCAAATAAAAATAGAAAACTACCAATTAGAAAGCGTCGCTGGCAGCTGAAGTTTATTAAACAACACTGATATAGAAGTATCAAACCAGCGCACAATATGGGAATTAAGGTTAACAGCAGGCAAAGCA
This sequence comes from Molva molva, assembly GCA_900323295.1. Lineage (NCBI taxonomy): Eukaryota > Metazoa > Chordata > Actinopteri > Gadiformes > Lotidae > Molva > Molva molva. Next base: position 8,225 of record OOFG01073465.1, read on the forward strand.
ACTATTACCCAGTGTTCAATGTGTAGTCCCAATGGTTCCTTTCGGGATTTCAAGAACATTCAACCAGGCCTGTCCAGAGCATAGTAAGTCCATCCACACAATGCAGACTGTGTCCCAGTAGGACACCATGATAGCTCCGGCGGGATAATTTCTTCCTGGGGGAACTATGGCTTCACATTACCTATGTGCACCAAGTATTCAGACCATAGAACCACTATACACTGGTTCTATGTCCAAGTGAAAGTAAAAGATTTTGTTCATTGTGAAACAATCTCATATCTTTCTTTCCTCTTTCACCTCTCTATATTTCAATTCTAACACATGGTTTCATGTGGGAACATAGAGATGCACTTGTAGATTTTGATAAAACAATTGATATAATAATAGCACCTATATAATTAATCTTCATGGACATTTAGGTTCGTCCATCCAACTAAATGAATGCAAAACACTTCAACAATAATACTATTTAAAAGGTTGCGTTAGGATGTAAATGATTGTCAGCAATACCACAGCAAGACATCCCAACAAGCCTCCCTTTGTACTCCATGACTGGTCTCTACCGGCAACGCTCAATCCAGTCCACCGGCTGTTGTCACGGCAGCATCGTGTGGACTTGGATTCAGCGCAGCCTTGTTAATGCTGGCTCCCTGGACCAGCAAGTAGAATAAGCACAGAGAGGAATGCACCAGCACAGGGGAGCTATTACAAAAGAGACAAACACATAAAGGCTGATGTTTTTGTAAACAAATGTTCTACTCAAAAGATTTGATTATATTAGTATTATTATGTGGGATATAATTTGTTAATAATGTGCCCTTCATGATTTTGATATCAGTTTTCTGATTTGGGATTTATTATTGAATAATATTTTGGTTCTCAATCAATTTAACATGCATGTAACATATACAGGTTTATGAAAATATGTGATATAGTAGAATGCATAAGTATATGAATATATTCTTAATTCGAACCTCAGGAAACAGATGAAAATTATGCCACCCGATTTATGTGATCAAATTAACATTTTAAAAGGACCCCACAGAACACAATCAATAAACCATCCAAGTACATCCTTCCTCATTACTTAAGTAGCCGAGTGCTGGAGAAGATAGCCAGGTGACCCTTTCATAATTTCCCCTCACACTACGTGGGACAACAACTGGAATCCTGGCACCCACTACAATAACAGCCATAAATCAACAAGGATAAATCTGATTGCGCCACTGAGATGAACTGTTTAATAACATCAAGTAATGAAGAGATGCCGCAGAAGACATGAAAGGCTCATCTAATCTCAATATGTAGGCCAGTGATAAAAAGGTCCTGATCATAACAAGGTTTAAATCTATCAATCGTCCCTCTCAGAACAATTATTACAAATGAACACTCAGCAGCAATAAAGACCATACTTTGTTGCAACTAAACAGAGCACTGTGTTTGACTATAGTGCAATAAGTGAAAGGTGACTCTATTAGTGTGACATCTGATAACCAATAAAATGTTCAACCACACAATTCTAGCTGGGGGCACAATATTGTGAATATACAGCTGGCAAATTAAATAAACATTTTCAGCATCCGGTACATGAGATAACTGGGCATAAGTGTCTGTTTTGTTTGGCTGTGCCTTCAGCACACAGTCACTAGCCAGTGCGTCCAAACGCATGGAGGAAGAGCAGGACAAGATCTTGACCACTACAACCGACAGCCCGTTGATTTAGCTTAGGGGTGACATTTAGAACACCATCTATCTTCTGCTTGTACTGCTTGATTGTTCTCCTTATTTGTCCTTCTACAATAAGAACTAGAGAAGAACAAAACTCAACTTTTTTTGTTCAAATGGAGGTGTCAGCAAGTCCAGCAGTCCATAGTTTGTGTCCTAATATGCACTATATTAGGACGCAGAAACTATGGTCTATATTGTTGCTGACACCTACCTCCCACAACTGCAGATAGAAATTGTGGTGTATAGAAGGAACTTTGTGCAGACATTTTTTTATAAAAAAAAATGTATTTGAACAAACAGTTGCTATTTGCCACTCTCATTACATTAGAAAGACAACACGTTATGCCAATATACATGTAAAAAAAAGCTTTCAATACAGGTCTTCTGTGTGCTACAAATGGAGCAAATCAAAAGGGCCATGCCAGGGCACTTTGTAGACCTGAAACAGACCACAGTGGGAGGGGTTTATGCTAATTCATTATTATCCAGTTCGACCAAAGGAATTAATTTCTCCACGTTAAGTTTACAGTACACGGGTCACTGGTCACTGGCATTTAGGCCTACAGTAGACAGATAATAAAATAACCTTACATGGGATTTATTTTTATTTATTTTTTCATACTAAAACTTGTATGCCGTATGCCCCATTGACTGACAAACATATTGACTTGACACAGCAATATAGAACACAATTTAAATAACGATGGAGGTATATCACTCATTAGTCAGACCTCGTTGGAAATAACAGTCGACATAAAACAAAGTGCTTACATGTGCTTTCTTCAATAGGAGCTTAGCCTATACACACTGCCAAAACCAACATCCTTTTGAGTGACTTTCAAAACCCATGCCCTCTGTGCTTCATGAATGTAATCATATCATACATCTCTGTCACAACGTGGTCAAACAACCAAGCCCTGCTCTTGGGTCACTTTCACTTTTGTATGTTCTCCCTGTCCATCATTTGCAATCTGTCAAACACACACACACACAAACACACACACAAACACACACACACACACACACACACAGACACACCTATCTAATGGAGAGTGCGGAGGTCCTGCATAGCATATGTGAGCTGAATTTTAATAGCTTTTCTTCTGCCCTGTACAACCTAAACCTGGATAGAAGGCAAGTGTTAA
>OOFG01073466.1:0-11170 GCA_900323295.1 Molva molva
CTGTGTTAGTGTCTCTCTCTCTATCTCTGTGTTAGTGTCTCTCTCTCTCTATCTCTGTGTTAGTGTCTCTCTCTCTCTCTCTGTGTTAGTGTCTCTCTCTCTCTCTCTCTGTGTTAGTGTCTCTCTCTCTATCTCTGTGTTAGTGTCTCTCTCTCTCTATCTCTGTGTTAGTGTCTCTCTCTCTCTCTGTGTTAGTGTCTCTCTCTCTCTATCTCTCTCTCTCTCTCTCTCTCTCTCTCTCTCTCTCTGTCTCTCTCTCTCTCTCTCTCTCTCTCTCTCTCTCTCTGTTAGTGTCTCTCTCCCTCTCTCTCTCTCTGTGTGAGTGTCTCTCTCTCTCTCTCTTTATCTCTGTGTTAGTGTCTCTCTCTCTCTCTCTCTCTCTCTCTCTCTCTCTCTCTCTCTCTCTCTCTATCTCTGTCTGTGTCTCTCTCTTTCTCTCTCTCTCCCTCTTTCTCTCCCTCTCTCTTTCTCTCGCTCTCTCTCTCTCTCTCTCTCTCTCGCTGTTTCTCTCTGCATCTCTCACCTGAGCACAGAGAACATCTTGGCCATCTTCCCGATGGCTCGGATCTTATTCTTGATCACCTCCTTGCGCGCTGCGGCGGCGTTTGCTGCAAAACAATTAGCATAACATCACTATGCATGCATCACAACCCATCACAACATATCACAACACATAGAAACCCATCGCAACACCGCACAATACATCACAACACATCAAAACACATAACAACAAATCACAACACTTCCTCGTCCTGCTGAGTATTATCTGAGTTAGGTTCTTACTGATGCAAAATTATTTGTTGTAGTAATAAGTAAGTGTGGTTAGTGTCAAACAATAATTACTTGACACTTCTTAACAGCAAAGTATTTGATTTAATGGTCATTGGAAGACGCCGAGGCAGCATTTACCGAGCATCTTCAGCGAGACAATGGGTGTACAGGATTCTTATAGGGAACCTTTCACATCATGGGCAGTAGTTGTCTGGCAGAGTGCAAGACAATCAAAGGAATCTCACAATCTCACAATAAAGAAGTCAGGAGATTGGCGTGGCCTCAGTCTCAGACTTCGTTACTACAGTTGCAATGTGAATGCTAACTAACATAACACCTTTCATTGGAGAGGAAGGGAGCTTTTTCAAGGTGCAAGTATCATTTATACAAAGGCCTTGTGAATCAACTCGTAGCACAGTGAACAAGGTTTGTATCACTTGGGATATTATTATCAGGATAAGTTTTTCCACGACACTTACCATCGAAGATCTCCTCCTCGTCGTTCATGAGCTCGTCGTCGGAGCAGATGCTCAGCACGTTGACCAGCATCTCTGTGACTGCAGGACACACACACACACAAGGTAGGTCGCTGTCACGCAGGTCGTCTTGTTTTTAAAATCATACGTGCAACACGGTGATCCGGTCTATTAACAGTTGATCAACACAAATGTTGTAGAAAAAAAAATTTAATTAGTTGTCTGTTGTTTCATAAATGCAAATATTTGGTTGCTTTTCTCTGTTTCAGTTCATTTCAAAACTAGTATTTGAGTTGATTGGTAATCGTTTTATCACACATTATCAATATATTGATTAATGTCAGTAGAAACCTATACCTTTCTCTCCAACAAAGGGGAGGGACCAAGTGAAGACGTCCATGAAGTTGGGCAGCCAATAGGGATGCGGGGAGCAGTTGAACTGTCTGATGTTCATTACGTTGTTCTCGTACTTGAGAACAGCGGCTACAGAGATAGCACGGGACGGACGGTGAAAACAAACATATACAATTATATATAAAAGATTTATTACACATTTTTCATTCTAAAATATGATTTTGTTTTTTAATACGTATAATATGAGGCCCCAGAGCAATAGTGTACAATTTCCAAACGTATCGCCACCAGATGGCGCCAGTAAGTCCAGGATGACGCCGTTATATCGAGAGATATTAAGCCACATGCACAGTCAGCGATCCCGACAGCCCCCTCCCACGCTCGCCATCCACATCTCCATGGAAACCAGGACACAGCCACAGAACCGGACTCAACAGAACCGGACTCAACAGAATCAAATGTAACAGGAACAGACGTTTGTTTGAAGAGATTGTTTTGTAGCTTCGCACAGGCATGCCTGACGACAACTAGGCTGCTATGACTATGAGGACCAACACTGTTACTACTTCAACTGCTTCTACTATCATTTATAATAAATATAATAATACAACACTTTTTAATGTTGTGTTTCATCAAAAGAGCACAATAAGGATCATGGGAATGAATGTAACAGGCGATATCGATATAATTAAATAATGCATAATAAGAACAGAGTTAACGATTATATGTTTTGCTGTAAAAGCCAAAGCGTACAGCACAAACAAAGTGTGTCTGACCTTTGTTGTTGTACACATCCAGGTAGTTGGGAGCGGAGAAGATGGTGATGAGTGAAGGGAAGCCAGTTGTCTGGCTCTTGCGGTACATCCGGTAACTACCATACCATCACAACAACATATATAGATATATAATATTTATATTCATGCTTGTCATCCATTCAGCCGTTGTCGGGCCTCATGTTATGATTGTACCATTCACAATTATTATATTCAATTCACAGTTATTATAATTAATCTTTTATATAGAGATGGAATATTACAGGCATGAATATGAGGCCTACTTTGTTGTGAACATCGGGTTAGCAATGGGATTCATGTTATTTTTTATAAAAATCTAAATTGTTATATTCAATTAGACAGCGAGATTAAATATTGTCAGGACACATTTACTTTTCATAGACTTTATTTTACCATACAATTATTGAGTCACTTCATCTGCGTGTGTGTTAGAGTGTGTGTTAGTGTGTACGTGTTAGTGTGTGTGTGTGTGTGTGTGTACGTGTGACTGTAAGTGTGTTAGCGTGCCAATATGTGTGTTAGTGTGTTTGTGTGAGTTAATGTGTTTGTGTGCATGCATGTGTGTCCGTGTCTATGTGCGTGTTAGCGTGTCTATGTGCATGTTAGCGTGTCTATGTGTGTGTTAGCGTGTCTATGTGCATGTTAGCGTGTCTATGTGCGTGTTAGCGTTTCTATGTGCGTGTTAGCGTGTACATGTGTGAGAGTTTGCGTTTGTGTGTGTGTGTCCGTGTCTATGTGCACGTTAGTGTGTGTGTGCATTTGTGAATGCATGTGTGTATGTGTGTGTGTGTGTGTGTGTGTGTATGTGCGTGCACGTGCACGTGCACCTACCCAGCATCCTGTGCCTCATGTGCGCGGATCACTGATAACAAGTTGTTGCTCTGCAGAAACTCACAGACGGCCGGGTAGCTGTGGGAAAAGAGGACGTAATTGGTTCAGAGAGGCTGGTTTGGACGTTTCCTTCCTTCCTTCCCATTGGCTGACTGCTCGTCGGAAATGACTGGACAGATAATGCCTTTTTTCTCAATGATTCCTGAACATAAGTGAATGAAATGGGGGCAGGGTGGTGCGGTGTTTTGGCTTTTCGACTCCCAGCCGAAAGGTACCGAGTTCGATCCCCGATGCCCTCAGTCTACCTGTAGGCATCTAAGTACAAGATGCCCCTTAACGCCTACCTGCACCTCAATGCCTTGTCTCTAAATTCAAAATTCAGTTTAAGGCGCTTTGAATAAAAGCCTCTCCTAAATGAGTGTCTCATATAATAGTAAATTTATTCCCTTAGACATTAAACAATAGCTATTGTGCAATACTTTACTTTTACACACACTTCCATTCCACTGACCAGTCTATCCTATCCCACAACATGCCCCTCCCCCTTCCCTTCCTTAGGAGTCACTGCCACCCAGTCCCATCAAAGTTTCACAAGCGCTTTTAAATATTCAGGCGATGGGGGGTTTACGCTGGGCGAAAAACAACTCGACCATCCCTGTGCTGCCTGCCGAGACAACGCTCTTGCCATGTGACGCTGTCTCTTCCAATTGGAAGTAAAGCAATAGGTCACATGATGATTCCCTACAAGCGCATTGGATGATGGTGTCTATGTCGAAAAATGATATGGTTAGTTATGTTGAATTATACTATTGTTTTATAAGGTCTGGGTGATTATACTGCTATATTTATTAACGGGTAAAAAGTAATATATAGATGATCATAGCTCTTTCATAGTCATTTGTGTTGATGTAAATGTTGTCAGTGAGATCCACCCACACAGAGATAGAGAGAAAGAGGGAGAGTGAGAGAGAGAGAGGGATGGAGAATGAGGAGAGGGGTTAGGGGAAGAGGGTGAGACAAGGGGTAAGGAAAGGTTTGGTGTTCGTACAGCAGTGTATCATACTCTGTGGGAATCAATTGAATTTATGTGATATTATGAGAATATTGAAAGCTGTACGTCTGTATAATCATTTCTCCAAAATATGGTTAGTTGCTGCCTTGTTGGTTATTGTGATTGTTCATTTAGATATTACAAATTATATTGTTTGGTTATAGGCTTTTATTACTGAGAAATGCTGCAGTATGATTTCCAATGAAAGTAACAAAGAAAGAAAGGAATAAAGAAAGAAAGGCACAAAGGAAAAAGGAAAACAGAAAGAAAGGAAGAAAGAATGAAAGACATAAGAAATCATACCAGAACCTACACACAGTATATTCTCCACAGAACTGGAGCTTCCTGCGGTAGCCAGAGAATACAGTAACGCTAAAGTTATTACAAAACGCTTTCTCCTCTGCTTACATAACAATTCGACCGGCCTGAATGTGAATTTTAAACGCTGAGAGGGAATGTGTTAAAATATGATGTTCTATGACTAGCCAAACTGGAAGTACGCCAGCAGAGCTATCGTGCTCTGTAGCTTTCAAGAGAATACTCTGTTATACAGTATGACCCGCTGCAGGAATAGTACTGTGTACTGCAGTGATAGTACTGTGTACTGCAGTGATAGTACTGTTTCATGTGACCTACTGCGGTAATACTTCTGTGTGCTGCAGGGACAGTATTGTTTTATGTACTATCGCCTACTGAAGTGAAGGTACTGTGTACTGCAGTGATAGTACTGTGTTATGTATTATGACCCACTGCAGTGATAGTACTTCGTTATGAAGTATGACCTAATGCATGGATAGTACTGTTGACTGCTGTAATAGTAATGCATTATATAGTATAGTCTACTGCAGTAATAGCACTGCGTTATGTAGTATGACCTAATGAAGTTATAGTACTGCGTTACCTAGTATTTCCTCTTGCGATGAAAGTACTGTGTACTGCAGTAATAGTACTGCATTCTTTAGTATAACCTTCTGCAGTAATAGTACTGCATTATCTAGTATATTATGACCTACTGCAGTATAAGTACTGCGTTATGTAGTATGACCTACTGCAGTAATAGTACTGTGGCACTGCAGTGATAGTACTTATATAGAGATGCCAACCTAGTTTTGTGGCCACTTTTATCTATTACTTTGGGGAATGCACCCATAATGATGTGTTAAGTGCCCACTGTGTGTGTGCATGTGAATGTGTGTGTGTGTGAGAAAGTGTGTGTGTGTGTGTGTGTGTGTGTGTGGGTGTGTGGAACAGTGTGTGTGTGTGTTCCCACATGTGGTTATATAGGTCAGGACATTCCCACCAGCAAGCAACTTAATGAAGAAGAAACTGCATCAAAAGTTTGGACAAAACTATCCATCCATCCACCCATCCATCTATCACCCATCTATCATCCATTAATCCATCCATCTATCTAACTATCTATCTATCATATAATCCTCCATCCATCCATCTATCAATCCATCAATCATCCATTCATCTAATCAAACCGGAAACTCTCTGGTTACTAGAACACCTGATATAACTTTGGAGCAAGACAAACAGAACCTGAGAGGAGAATCAGGTGTGGGTGAGGACAATGTGAAGACGGTGTGAAGAGGGTGTGAAGACAGTGTGAAGACAATGTGAAGACAGAGATCCCACCTGTAGAAGTAGGAGCAGCCGCGGACTGAGTTGTGTGTGAAGAAGTCTTGGGTCTTCTCGTTGCCGTAGTCCTCCAACGGGTCTGACCAAAGCAGGTCACACATAGGGCCGAACGCAGGGGGCTCCTTAAACCTGTCCAGCTACACAGAGAGGGTGAAAGGTAGGGAGTTAGTGTAGTTTAAGGCTCAGTATACAAATGTACACTCTGTCCAGATACACAGACATAAAAGGGGTTTAGGATTAAGTCCAAATGTTCCTGAACATTTCCTGCATGGGGTCATGTGTGAATGGGAATATTCCGGGAAATCTGCACCGGCAATTTGCCTGCTCAAGACCTAGTAACATTTCCGGGTCACTGCCTTAACAGCTGTGTTGTGAATTCAAGCAGTGAAAGGCAGAGGCCGGTAGAGGCACATAAAGGGTTACATCCGTTAGACGTAAGACACATTTCACGTGAGGCGTGCGCACCAATCACAAGACACAAAACATCGATTGTCTGGCAAAATAGAGTAAATTCAGTAAATACATTATAAGAAAATTGGCAACAGACAAAAACAGCTCCTCGACCGCCATGACCCTGAAAACAATAACAAGAGACGGCTTCCGTCGCGTAAAGTAAGCATATATCCGGCCTTGCCCCGTCTGCTTCTTGGCGTCTGGCTCCTGCAGATGGCATTACCGTCATCTGCTGGACTGTCCCTTGGCCCATCTAGTCCGGCATTGCTATGCCATGTGTGAAGGAACGCAAGACGGAAATGTTCTGCAACGTAGCTGCGTGCCATGTGTGAATAGTGTAAATCACTAGCGGTGCCTGCAATGTTATCCCAGTAATTTACCAGGAACTATGTGTGAAAGGGGCTATACACACACACACACACACACACACACATACGCACAAACACACCAACACACAGTACCTTCTTGATGTCGTCTAGGGTGTGTATCTCAGGTGAGAGGCCTCCGTGCACGCACAGGAACTGCTGGTTCATGAGCGCGGCCAGGGGCAGGCAGTCGAACGCATCCATGCAGGCGTCATACACCTGCTCCGAGTACTTTATCTTACCTGCGGCAGGGAGGGGGCAGGCATGAGAAGGGGAACCGTCTGGGTTCCAACCCTAATGTCCAGGTGTACAGTCTATAGCTGATCTGTAAGTTGTACTGCTAGTACCTGTACCACATGTTGTTAGTTCATTCCATGAATTAACCATTATGTATCTCAAAAATGTAATACAAAATGCAACATTATTATTTTTATTACATCAATGAGCAGGTAGGGGGTAAGAGCATCTTGCTCAGGAATGCCTACAGGTAGACTGTGGACATTGGGAATTGCACCCAGAACCTTTCAACTGGGAGTCAAACACCATAACTATAAAACTATCCTGCACCACCAACTTGACTTTGAAACTGTTCATTGATGCATTATCTCATACTGTGTTAACACAGATACATATGATTCCTTACTTTGTATGATTTCTACATTGTCATTAAGTCTATGGTGTACAGGAAAAGAAAGAGGAGGAGGAGGAGGAGGGGTGAATTCATCCTTTCATCAAAACGCTGGAGCATGGCTACATTTAGCTGCTGTGTAAAGTGAGTTTTACCAGGCGACCTTCTTTTGAGGAGCGATAATGTCCTGATTGTGTTTCCTGTGAGCTGACCTACTCTCCTCTCTCCTGTCTTTTCTTATCACACGTATCTTTCAAAGCTCATGGCGTTAAAGGGTAAAGTCTGGCCCAGGCAATTCATATTTTATGAACATCAGACCATATGTACTGTTTTTCTCTTTTTCTCTCTTCTTACAAACACACGTATAATAGTCAAACTGAAATATAGATTAGCGAGTTCTGAATACAAATCTACAGCATTGTGGGAAAAATAAACCGTATTACACGGGACACGACGAGAGGACGAGGGTGGAGGAGAGGGTCGAGGAGAAGGTGGATGAGAGGGTGAAGGATAGAATGGAGTAGTGGTGAAAGGAGAGGATGGAAGAGAGGGAGAGGATGGAGGAAAGGAGAGATGGGAAAAGGGGGGCAGTGGAGGAGAGAAACTAGATGAGAAAGGACGCACGGAAATGGAGAGGGAAAAAGGTAGGAGATGAGAAACAAAAAGCAAAAGGAGAGGTGAAACGAGGAGAGAAACGAGGACAGAAAGGAGGAGAGGAGAGAGGAGAAAGAGACAGGAGTAAACAAAACAAGGAGGATAGCTAAATAATAAAGGACAGGAAGTCAACAAGGAAACATGATTCAGAGTGATATTCCCCGCTGTGGTTCCTAACTGCTCTCCGGCTCAGAAGAATCTCTCCTTTATATATAAAACTATTTATAAAGATGTACACACGTCGTTGTCATCCGGGGTCTGGAAACAGAGCAACTATCACAAGCTATTACAAGCTATCACAAGCTGGACAGCGTGTGTTACTCACATTCTTGTTTGAAGGTGAAGTATTCTGTCAAATGTCTACATTCATGGTTGCCTCTCAGTAGAAATAACGTCTTTGGATAAAGGATTTTCAGCGACCAAAGGTATAACACGCACTGTAAAGAAATAAATTAAATACAAATACAAAGGGTTAGTTTGCACATTAAGATAACAGATACATGTGCTAAAGCAAATGTAAAAATATCACATCATTCAAAAGCTATCAAAGCATCAGTGAAATTAAATTAATAATAAAACAGGCTCGATCAAATCTTAAAATATTCATTATGTTTAGTCTAATGGCTTTCTACTAAAATGTAGACTTCAGGGAACAGCTCCTGCTGAACATTACACTGACTCGCATGTCTTGAATTATTACTATCTTCCATGATTCTTTCTATGCATGTTTTCCTGTGTTTGTGTTGATTCATCTTTGTTCAAGGCTGTCACCAGTGTATACTGACGGTGCCTGAAATGCATACATGGTGTTTCATAGGCACTTTTGTACGAGTGTCTTAAAATGGGTGTCCCCAGTGGGAATCAAACCCCTAACCCTGGCAGTGTTAATGTATTTCTCTACCTGCTGAGCAATACAGGGAGTCAAACCTAGAACCCTGTCAGTGTTAATGCCTTGCCCTACTAGTTTGGAATAGACACGGAATCAAACCCCTAACCCTGGCAGTGTTAATGCCTTGCTCCACTAGTTTGGAATAGACATGGAATCAAACCCCTAACCCTGGCAGTGTTAATGCCTTGCTCTTTCGGTTTAGCGAGACAGAACCATGTGCTTTGATTTCCATTTGATTTAAACTCATCCGACATCCATATGAATGAATGAATTTCCAGATTAGTTTTAAATATATGTGTATGAGCTTGTGTTCCTTCATGCACAGCTCAGTGAACACACATTGGCTTTGAAAGGCTGGAATCAAATCTGGTTTGCATGGTTAGCGCACTAGTTACCGCTCAAAAGCCATTCCCGCATTGGTCCAACAGTACTGGTGCAGTACCAGAGCGTGTTATTGTACCTCGATGCTGAAGTAGCCGCGGTCCACGTAGTCTCCCAGGAAGAGGTAGCGCGTGGTGGCTGGTGAGCCCCCCACTTCGAACAGCTTCATGAGGTCGAAGAACTGCCCATGGATGTCCCCGCATACTAGAACAAATATATCATTGTTATTATTAATACGCTATTAATATGAATCCATGGACGTCCCGGCACACTAGAACAAATATATCATTATTATTAATGTGTTATTAATATGAATCCATGGATGTCGGCACACACTAGAATATGTATCTTATTATTCATCTATAATTATTATTATTATTATTATTAATAATAATAATAATAATAATAATAATAATAATAATAACACATATATGTCCCTGCACACTGGAATATATATAATTATAATTATTAATAATAGTGATGGAAGTCCCCACACACTGGTAAATATATGTTAATATCACTCAAATAGATTATTAATAATAATTCATGGTTGTCCCCAGACAGTAACAGAGTAGTAGTAGTAGTAGTAGAAGTAGTAGTAGTAGTAATAGTAGTAGAAGTAGTAGTAGTAGTAGTAGTAGAAGTAGTAGAAGTAGTAGTAGTAGTATAGTAGTAGTAGTAGTAGTAGTAGTAGTACTAGCATTGGTAGATGCACAACCATATGAATATCTCTAAATGTAAAAAAAATAACATTTCTATTTTTTATTAGATTTTTTAATATGCCTCCTTGCGCTAATGTGTACATGCTAGCTCATCTCTGTGCTTGGTTCTCTTCACACATGACAGAAAGCCAACCATGCAGCCCCTGATGCACGCAAACATGCCAAGCACACCCAACGTTGCATGCACGCACGCATGCAAGGCGTGCATAGCAGGCCACGGCTGCGATCGTGTGACAGCCTGAAGAGAAGACAGGGGACCGTAGAGATGGTAAGATGATCAGTAGGAGGGGAGAGGAGACGCTAACCCCTCAGCTCCCCTGGACCCATCGAGCGTTGTGTCTAATGAGCATTCCCTCAGCTTAATGGTTCGACAGGGAAATGCTGGCATAATACTCAATGGAAGCTGCGGAGCACCTTAGTCCCCAAAAAATGGGGACTATTTTTTGGGGAGAAATGTTTCGTGACGCTCCCTGTCGAGCACGAATAACGGCGAGTGGACGTGGCGCTGATGGCTGGCTGGGCTGGGAGAGGAGATAGTGAGAGGAAGGACCAGAGCGGTGTGGTCGCACACAACTGATCTTGCAATAGTTGCATGTCACTCTTAATCTGAACCCACGATATCATTATAGATAGATGGATGGAAGGATAGATGTATAGATGGATGGTTGTATGGATGTATAGCTGGATGGATGGATGAATGGATGATGGATTGATGGACAGATGGATGGATGTATAGATGTAAGGATGGATTGATGGCTGTATGGAAGGATGGAAAGATAGTTTAACAGAGACAGAAAAGGATAAACAGAAAGACAGAGATAGATAGATAGATAGATAGATAGATAGATAGATAGATAGATAGATAGATAGATAGGTAGATAGATAGATAGATAGATAGATAGATAGATAGATAGATAGATAGATAGATAGATAGATAGATAGATAGATAGATAGATAGATAGATAGATAGATAGATAGATAGATAGATAGATAGATAGATAGATAGATAGAGAGATAGAGAGATATAGAGAAAGATAGAAGGTGGTGATCTTAAGGATAAAGAAGAGATGTGGAGGGAGGTAGAGAGGGAGTGAAGCTGCACACTCTTGTTGCTATGGTGATATCTTTTTTCAAGAAAAAAATTCCCTTGCCCTTAT
>OOFG01073467.1:2057-13299 GCA_900323295.1 Molva molva
GAAGAGCGCAGTGGACGCACTAGTTAGTGATATACTGAGAGTATCATGATCTGAGAGTGCAGTGGACGCACTAGTTAGTGATATACTGAGAGTATCATGATAGAAGAGCACAGTGGACGCACTAGTTAGTGATATACTGAGAGTATCATGATCTGAGTGTGCAGTGGACGCACTAGTTAGTGATATACTGAGAGTATCATGATCTGAGTGTGCAGTGGACGCACTAGTTAGTGATATACTGAGAGTATCATGATCTGAGAGTGCAGTGGACGCACTAGTTAGTGATATACTCAGACTATTTTGAGCGTCCGAATTTAAAGCAAGTATGTCTTGCTGGACTTGTAATCAGTGTAAGGTCGGTACCAGTAGCACTGACAAAACCTGACTCAAGACACTGAAGACATGCTCATTTTGAGCTGGACAAATCTACAATTTGTAAAACCCCATCCACCGGTTTGACACACATAACTACAACACCGGTTACAATAAACTGCTAAACCTATTCACACCAGAACATTGACTGTTGCTGACAGATGCAAGGCCCCAGGTCCGGACAGCATCCCAGGAAGGCTGCTGAAGACCTGTGCCATGGAACTCTTGCTTGTCCTGTATCCAATCTTCTGCCAGTCCATCCAAACCTCAACTGTTCCCACTCTTGAAATCAAGAGAGCAATCCAATTCGTGGCCAGCCATTGGTCCATCAAGCTGCCCGTTCCACCTTTCGACTTGTGTCAACATCAATCCGCCTAATCACAGCTCAAGCACAACCTGATCGGCCCGCCCAAATTGTAAGGTTCTTCCTCCAGACTCTTTAAAATGAAAGTGTCACAGGAGACTGGAAATCTAAGCTACTAGAAGCCTAACCCTCACCTCCATTGCAATGAAACCACTAGAAAAACTGAAATTCATCCTGTCTGCCAACAACTAGACCATCCTCAGTTTTCCAACAAGACCAACTGAGGTATGGAGGATACTGTAGCATGCCTCCTCCACCCTCCTCCACCACCTCCCGGCACCACACCAGACTCCTTTTCATAGACTTTAGCTCCGCCTTCCACTTGGTTGTTCGATCTCAGCCCCAGTTCCTGTGAAGCAAGGTGTCCCCCAGGGCTTTGTCCTTGGTCCCCTTCTCTTCACTATCTACCTCCTCCCACCCTGCCAGATTTTCCCAAAAACACAGGCTCAGTTTCCATTCCTACACCAGTGACACCCAGATCTACCTCCACACTAAACCCACCGCCTCCCTTCCTCCCACCCATCCATGAAATCAAAGACTGGATGACCACCAATCTTCTCAAACTTAACCAAACTCCTGTTTTTGGCACCAAAGACCCTCCTCCATAAAACCAGCAACCTTATCCTGTGCATTTGGCTCTCCTCGAAGGTCAGTAAACCAGGTTTCTGCTGGACCCAACATTCCCAACACTTCAACTCTGTCACCAAATTCACCTCCTTCCATCTCAAAACCATGTCCCGACTACGCCCCGGTGAACCATGTCCTCGTCACCCCTCCCATCTTGACTACTGCTATGACATCATCCAGCAAGGCCCTGGACTGGCTGCAATATGTCCAAAACTCAGCGGCCAGGGTCCTTACCCACACCAAACATTTTATCCCAGACAAGCGTTTATCCTGGACGAGGCTGTTTTGTCGCGCCAGCCTGAGGGAACTGACTGTAGCCTTCCACTTCCACCTCCGTTTTGAAGGACAAAAAAAACGCACAAAATGTCAATTTAACTGAAATTTATTTTTGAAAGGAGACAGGTCAGGGGGTTTGGCTATTCTTGAATACTTTCTCCTCTCCTGCCATGGCACCTTGAGCAAGGCAGTGTTCTGGAGCTGGAGTTGGGCAGCGAGGGCTCAACATTTGACTTGAATACAGAGCGGTGTTTTTTGCCCACCAACTGACACTAAACAGGAAGTGACTTGAAAGGAACACAGAGTTAATGTGTTTCATCTAATGAAGGTTCCACTTCTTTTCACACCGGAAATGCAGAGACTATGGCTTCGATCAGCCATCTGAGCTGTAGTTTAGTCTGGTCTGTAAAGAAAGATACTGATATTGAGCTTAGGGGTGTATGATGTGTAATACATTTTTATGATGTGTAATATATTCAATCTCACGTTGACTATGGGAGATATAAAGTTATGATACGTAATCAGTTGGTCACATGGTCTACGATTTTGGGCTTGCTGAGCTCCTTTCTTTGTGATTTCTGGGAAACCCTATATAGGCACCTATAAACGGTCTAGGTAAAAGGTGCTCTTAAAATGTTAACTTCTTCTTTTGACTTCTAATTGTAATGTTGTTCATCTTCTTGCTGAGAGAAGTTCCACTGGCGGATATCTGGCTGGGCGGGGCTCCGATGTTGATCAACAGCTCCATTTAATTCAGTAGCATGTGACCTTATTAGACCTCTGCTAAGAAACCTTGGACACCATCAACAGACAAGGCCCACTCTAAATAATGAGTGGGTTTCACCTGTTGCTGGTTTCAGAACAAGAAACAGTTTTTTTTGTTTTTTAACACTATTGTTTTTGTGACATTTTGACAGACATTTTGTAGACAAATATTGTATCTGAATTGCAGTAATGATTGTGATGAGGTGACTGAGAGTGCTGTTACATTTTGTTCATTTTGGTGCAATTTTGTTCATAAAAGATAATGAATCGATTTGACCATGCATAGCATCCAGAAGGGCTCAATAGCAACAGCATAAGGCAACTGTTTCAAAATCAAAGAATACAATTTATTAACCAAGGCAAGGACACCACACCTGGAGTTGGTTCCTGTCCAGTGACACACCCACTGCTCATAGCTGCTATAGCATTACATATAACAGATAATTATAGGTTTAGTTTAGTAGTTTGTCACTATGGATGCAACAAGAGGACTGTGTGTTGAGAAACATAAATAGGCTGTTCTCCGCCTCCGACAAATCTTGCGATGAGGTGGCCAATCAGAGTAGTGCTCATTAACATAACCCCACGCCTTCGAAAACAGCCTGTTTTTTAGAATGTAGAAAACGAGAGACTGAAACACGCTACAGAAGAGGGTTTTATTTTTTTATATACACCTAACGTCTTGTAAAGACCCCAGGGAACCGTTTTAAACAGCCGAAAAAACATATAACACGGGATCTTTAATACTTTGCACTCCAAAGAGATTTCTGGATGTTTATTTAACTCATTATACCTCAACAGCTTTCAGAGTAAAATACATGCCTTGAGTAAGGTAGATGCAACCACTTAGTGATTTGCAGATTCCTGTAATCTACTTTCGGATTTAGTCTTGACATCTCTTATTGAACTTGAAATTTTATAGAAAATTACCAATCAAGTTACTTTGAAACGTACAAAAGATTAAATGTAGATGCGACAGGGCACTTCATTCCTAGTTTTCTCTATTATTGCTTACTCACATCCTGTCATTGTCTGCCAAATGAATACATAAATGTGGTATGTTTTGTCTTAACATTGACAGGTAAACGTGGATGTTGGAGTGAATCCTGGGAACAGCGACTGCTTGGCTATCCCAGCTGGCTGACGGACTGAGAGCCCAGCTCCTGACCCTTGGATCTCTCAGTTGTGTCCTCGTTGGTGTCGTCGGCCCTCCCCAGACACAAGGCCCTCCTGCACATGTTCTTGAAGGCGGGGATGGAGAAGTAGTAGACCACGGGGTCCAGGGCGCTGTTCAGGTAGGTCAGACTGATGGTCATGTAGAACACCGTGTTCAGGTTCTCCATAGCGTCGCAGGCCTGCGTCCCCAACAGAACGCCGGTGATCTGCCCGCCCTTCGACCAGATGAGCAGCTGCGTGATGTTGCTGGGGAGGAAGCAAATCACGAAGAGCACCACCACCACCATGATGAACCACATCGCCTTCTTGATCCGCACCTGATTGGCCAGCTGCCTCCGTCTCAGGTGGGCGACGATGGAACACGTACAGAACACGATCACGACCAGCGGCAGGAAGAAGGAGAGCAGAAACAAGCCCTTGTGCCAAAAGCGTCTGAGGTTGAGCCCCTCCGAATGAATGTCGAAGCTCTCGCAGTCGGTGGCATTGTGGCGCGGGAGGGCCAGGAGGTGAGCTGTCATGGAGATGGTGACAAGCCACAGTATGCCCGCGCCACACGCCGCTTTAACCACGCTCAGCGAGTTCAGCGCGTGGTGGGGGTGGACCACACGCACGTACCGGTCCACTGTTACGGCCATGAGGAAGAAGATGCTGCCGCTGCGGTTCATGGCCAGCATGAAGAGGGAGATATTGCAGAAGGCGTTGCCGAAGTGCCAGATCTGCCCCGAGAAGTAGTAGCTGGCACGGAAGGGCAGCGCCACGTTGAGCAGGAAGTCGGCCAGCGTGAGGTTGAAGAGGAGAACCGTGCTGCTCTTCCAGGGCTTCATGCGGAACATGAAGATCCACAGAGCCAGGCCGTTGCCAAGGACCCCCAGGATGACCTCTGCCGCCAGCAGAGGAGGCAGAACTCTGTTGAGCACAGGGGTTCGGTAAATGCATCTCATCTTGTCTGCTGTGTGACAGTTTCTTCAAAAGGAGGAACACCGACTGAGGCGCTCTTTAAGGAAATCGTTTTGTTAAACGGAGATGGTCGTGTTTGTGGTTTTCAGCCTCAAAGTTTAGTAATTCAGTAGCATGTGACTATCAGCGCTGTCACCTCACCTGTGACATCATCAGCAGACAAGGTCCACTCTCAATAATGAATGGGTTTCACATTTTTTAGAACAGGAAACACATTTATTTTTTTTAAGTTGAAGTTGTCATGTTGAAATGACAACTATTATTTTTAGACAGATTTTGTATCTGAATTGCAGTAATGATTGTGATGAGGTGACTGAGAGGTCTGTTACATTTTGTTCATTTTGGTGCAGTTTTGTTCATAACATAATAAATGGATTTGACCATGCATAGCATCCAGAAGCATAGCTCCTATAGCATAGGATGGGTAGATGCAGAGAAGGAATTTCTCAATGGGGATTAATAAAAGTATAAATAAAATAAACAAGTTAACAACTTTAATGGCTTTGTGTGAAAATAATGTGCAATGTGCCAAAGGGCAGAACAACAATTAACTACAATTCAAATCAAATAACTTAAGATAAACAGTACCTCCCTCATTAAAGTTTCCTACTTATAAAAGAAAATGCTAATATAAAAAAGGACAATATTAAATCAATTAAATAAAGATAATTGATCTGCTCCAGAAGGATATGTCCTTTGTTGTGACATTACTTTACTGCTGCTTTTTCCATTGAAGCAGAGGAGAGGACTGTAACCTAACTTTCGTCTGACTGAATCGAGCTAACGTCCGTTGCATTGCGCATGCATAATCAATGATTACCACTGAAATAATATATCACAATAAAAACGTTTCAAGCTCTTTCGTGGGATATTTCAAGCGCTCTCTGGGGCCCTCTGGTGGCCATGGGGACCTTAGCAGGCGCTTAGTCCTCTTTTACTTCGGGCGGGCCCTGCTACCTTGCTTGAATGGCTGAGACCTCCTGAAGCTTCCTATACGCCCTTGGATACACAACGGAATCCAGTATGATGGAGAGTTAACGATTAATGTTTCTGTTAAGATATGTACAACTCTGCTGAGAGTGAGAGAGAGAGTTTTCGCTTGAAATTGTATGTTAAGAGTTGAGTAGCCCTAAGTGAGCTTCTAAACTGCCCAAAAAAGTAATACATTTCCATACTTAAGATTAAAGATTGTAATTGGCTGTTCGTTATGGTAGTTTAATTCCTGTCAAATGTTAACAAAGCCACAGACACAATTTAATCTTGCAAATGTGTGGCTGAAGGTTGGAAGGTAGTGCCAAAAAATGTGAGAGAGCCAGTTTGACCTGCGGGACAAAGACATCATTTGTACTAGTCTCCTGTGTTTGTTTTTAGTTATGCGTTTCCTTCAACTGAACGGCTGGGAACTGTCAGGGCATCTTGTGCCGTCGCGTGAACAGGAAGAACCCTAAAGAATGTGTTCATCATACAGACAAAGACCAATAGTACAAATATGTATGATTACTGAATCTGCTTGTAAGGTTATAACCAAACACATTGCCTAATTGTATAACAACAAGAAGATTGTTGTTTTCTTTATATCCATACCCGATGTCCCAGTATAGATGTCCCAGTATAGATGTCCCAGTATAGATGTCCCAGCATTGATGTAAAAGTATTTTTCATGACTTGTAAAGCACGTAGTTTAGCTCATTTTTACATCACTGAATGATTGTATTCCCTGCATAATGTGAGGTTGCATAGATCAGTGATGTTCAAAGTGTGGGTCCCAGCAGACCTAGGACCATTACTGTTCAGTATATCAGGACAACATGCCTGTGCTCTCTTTCATTTAAAGACCTCAAGAGAATACTGTATTGACGAACAACATACAGAGATCATGGTGTTTGACATGGTCATGGATGGGACAGTACTATGAGGGTGCTGGACCAAGTGGACCAAGTGGACCAAGTGGACCAAGTGGACCAGGTGGGTCAGGGCAGGAACCAGGTGGGGAATCCCGGGCCTGCATCAAGGATTCCCAACCAGGGCTGAAGTAGACCCGATCCACAACTATGGAAGCATACAATACAATGCTAATGTTGATTTTATTGCAACAATCAAAAACTGATAAGTCAGATAAATATTGAACTGCGCTCTATTCAGAATGGGTTTCCGTGACTCTGTCCAGCTGTCCATCGGCTCTCTGTGCTGTTATGCAGGTGGTTTATGAAATGCCACATGTCAGGGGGTACTTTAAACAGCCATGGAGTTGTTAGGCTACAGTACTAAGGAATCAAGACCTGATCAGATCCAGACTGAAGACTCTGGAACCATCTCCCTCCGCCAATTAGAAACACAGAGCTTGTTTGTGTTTTTAAGAAACTTTTAAACTTAACTTAAAGACTACGGCTTTAAGGGAAGAGACAGACATTTGATATGTAATTTTGCTGTCTGCATCACACATTTTTAGAATTGATGTTTTTACTTTGTATGCCTGGTTTTAACAGTTTTTCTTTTAATCCTCACATTTGGTCAGTTTTAAAGTTGTTACATATATTAATGTACGTTTTACTCCTTCCAATGTAAGATTATAATTGGGTGTTTCTTTACCTCGCCCTGTTAAGCACTTTTTAACACTTTTAAAAATGGGCTATATAAATAAATGTTATTAATATTTAAGCCTAAGTCTTACAGAAATAATACAGTTGACTATTTCCAGTTCAGACTGATGACCAAAATCAAACCGTCATTGAGTGTTTGTATGCAGCCTCAATACCTGCACGTAGGCCAAGATAATAAGGGTCTACACCCTGGTATCAGTTTACCATATTACCAGTGACGACACATCCTCGAACTTGTAAAGTCATGTTTTGTAATCTATTTTCTCGTGCACCCTATTTTAAAGCGTATTGTCTATCAATCACGAATAATAATATATCATATATAAAAAACTGAAATAGTTATACTAGTAAAACTAATAGCCTACAGATCTGCCACGAGGTCCAAGGCATTAAAACATTGTCGAATCTCTGGCAATGTAAATGCAAGCTTATTGCTTATACAAAATAGTACATGAAGGACGCTTCTCGAGTCCCATTTAAACGAGGTGACTGTTAATGAGGTAGGCCGGTGACCAGGGGGCGGGGCCACCACGTCACGCTGTGCTCACGTTTCTCTTTTCCTCCTTCTACCGCCGCGCTGCATCACTTCATCAGGAACACAGCGAGGCTTTGAAATGCTAGTCGTAATCGTAGGCGCCTACGATTACTGGCTTTCACTGGGACAATAAAACCCCAACGCATCCAAATATAATAATTTGTTATAGTTATAGTTAGCAGAATCGCCTACTAGCTTGTGCTATCAAACTTGACGATGAACAGCATAAGACAGGTGCCTACGAGGGTGAAGAGCAGGAGAGTCGAGACCAATCTAGGTGCCGAGAGGGAGCATTTTGACAAACAGCAGGTAAAATCACCATTCACATGCTATTGGAAGTAGAAACGAGTCGGAACCCGTGATGATGGAATGGCAATACACATTTGGATTTTGGCAAATCATGTTTATTTAATTTAGCTTTGCTTATACTTGAACGAGTGCTGTTTGTCATGTAGTCCTTCAACGTTAACGTCACTTGTGTGCACGGCATAGGCCACATAACACTGGTTTATGAACGGTCTTTATTGAGCGTAAATGCTAGCTATAGCAAAAACAGGAATATTGGATTTGAAAGTCTATCTACAATTAATTATGTAATTTAGTGAGTATCAATATGTGTTATGTGTATGAAGTCGAACGAGGTAAGTAAGACAGTAGGCTTACCGGGGTCTGCATCATACTCCAGCCGACCCGTGTCATCACACAGGAGTTCTGTTACTCTTTGATATTGTTGAATTGTTCTCTCTCAGGACATACACTAAATACATGAGCATAACCAGACTGATCTCATCTTTAAACTGACAGTTTCATTCTAGATAACCTGGTTGGTTTGAGTGATGTGTTTGTATGTTTTGTCTTAACATTGACAGGTAAATGTGAATGTTAGAGTGAATCCCTGGGAACAACATTTGAAGTGATGTGTTTATGAACTTTACAGTTAATTGTACTGTATGCTTTCTGAAGGACTGTAAATGGATTAATGGCATTGAAGATACCACAACAACAAACTCTGACTGACTGACAGACCTATACTCTTAACTGTTTACTGCATTCCAAATATGCATATGGACGGAGTGCACCTAAACTATTTAAACTTTCAAGCAGTCACCACATCCTAGTTGATAGTAACATACTAGTGTTGTGAGTTTGGTTCTTGCCTTAGTTGCCCGTCAGTTTTCATGTTGATCTCGTCCTTCCTGTTTGACCACATTTGCTGTCTTGCAGCCATCTTTTCTTTTTCTCAAGCTTTCGAGCCCAGAGCCAGGGCCATCAATGAAAGCAGACCTGCATGACTAAAACAGAAGGCCTGTGTGCTCGACGTCCACTATAGAAATTGGGTGTGTCCCATTCTTTTACAAAAGGAGATCTGTGGCTTGTGGGGCTGTTGGCCAATCCTGTTTTGGTAAGACGGCTTGCCTTCACAGGGGATTCATGCGTCTTCATCTGATCATTATTAAGTACTCTAGGCAATGAAAGAAGGAAGATACCTAATGTGCTGAGACAGTGTTGGAATGACCTCAGTCCTGGTTAGTAAAATATGTGCATAAACATGAGTCTACGGTGAACAGCATCAGCCAAAATATCGTTTGTTGATGTTTTGCTTTAGTCCAATCAGCCTCTGGGAAGTTTCTCTTCAGAAACACATGGGTGGGTGGGACCATCACCTGGCACTGACGCAGTTCAGCCAATCAGGAACGGCTATCGCATAAGTGGTGTTTGCTTGGCTACCGTGGTTTGATCTCGGTGTTGCACTATTCCTTAAGGACATAATGTTATAGAGGGTGAGTTCAGTGGCGTGGATGCTAGGCCTGTATTCAAATACATTCCTTGTCCACGCCTGTTGTTTAATGTAGGCTATTATAAGGTTACTCCACTAGTTACCTGCCATTGCTTATTCCATTCATCAATAGATATGGACAGAAAAAGATAACATTGAAAGGAGAGATCTTTAAAGGGAAGGGATTGAATAGTTTGGATAACATTTTCATGATGGCCCACCTTCTGTGTGATCCAACAAGGAACTTTCTGATGCAGATGATAAAATGCTGAGTCATGGATTGTTGTCATTATGATAGCGGCAGTATAAGCAGCGCTCTTATATTCTCTGCTCAAGAGGGACATTTATCTTTCCATTAGACAGAAGATATCCTTGTCATTGACCTACGCTAAATATTGCTGATTCACACGGTGTGCTGGAAGACCTATCTCTTCCTCTCTCTTTCCCGTCTCCCTCTTCCTCTTCCTCTATCTATAGCCCTCTGTCTGCATCTCTCCCATCTCTCCACCCAGCCACACCATCACCCTACCTGCTTACTCTCTGCAGGACGCCAATGTCAAGTGGGCCCCATGGGTCTTTGTGTTTAGCACCCTGATGGTCTGAGTGAAGGAGGAGAGATGGAAGAAGGGGGCTGGGCCTTTACAAGTCCAGGAGGCATTTTGTTGAGTGCACCATACTTTACTTAATTTAATTTACTCTTTGAGCCATGCACTAATGTTTTATTGTTTTTGGAGGGCCTGACAATTAATGTTGAAATATAGAAAATCCCTTATTTAGTTGATTATCTTTGGTTAGTAGTTATAGAAATGAAAGCTGTGTGTTTCATTACTTAGGCATATTCTCTAGCCTTGTGCTGAATGCTGATCTCACAAGATTCAAATTTCATAACAAGGTTTGACAACATTTTGTCCAAAGCAGTAGTTTTAGTTGGCAAAGGGGATCGTTTCCGGGTTTCTAAAGGGGAATGTTTCCGGGTTTCTAAAGGGGATCGTTTCCGGGTTTCTAAAGGGGATCGTTTCCGGGTTTCTAAAGGGGAATGTTTCCGGGTTTCTAAAGGGGAACGTTTCCGGGTTTCTAAATGACTAAATAGAAAAGCTAACTGAGCGCAGAAAGGCAGATTAAGATGCTGACAACATGTAAGAATTTGCTCAGAAACCAGAAACCTTTTTGTTCCGAACCTGACTTTACACACATTACTCGTTTATTTCACACACTTAATTACTTCTTTCACACATTTGATAATAACCTGTGATTGTTATTTCAAAGTTATCAATAATAATTCAATGTATTGTTAAAAGGCAAAAAAGGACATACTTACACAAAACAAAAAAAGTCACAAATATAAACTTGTTAAACGGGCCTTTGCATCCGAGTCTGTTGAAGTCCGTATGGCAGAACTCTCTGAAGCTACCCATTAGCCTGTGCTACTGGGGGTCACTCATGCTAATATCTGTAATGTGACCTTGTCGTGTGAGTAGCTCTGTTTAATTATGCTGATAAGGTCCCGCAATACAAGTTGTTGCTGCGACCCGAGTGTCCAGTTTAAAAGCAGCAGCGCTCCTTTGATACTTTATTAACGGCGCTCCAGGTGTGTCTCGTGAGGAGACATGTCCAAGCACATGGACACACTGCGGAAAAATAAAGAAGACAAGGTAAGCAGGTACACGAGCCCTCAAGGTCAGTGGGTGTTTGTGTGTGTTTGTGTGACAGCTCTGTGGACAGCGGTGTTCTGGTTGTGTACAGTAATAGCTGGAGATTCTGTCTAGGACCAGGAGGATTAAAGCAGCCCCCCC